>JAULBS010131205.1:0-28307 GCA_032355785.1 Symmetromphalus regularis
TAAATACAATATTGTACATTAAAGCATATGAACTCTTTTCTTTATAACTACTTGTAATAATGTATACTATTTTCTATAATCTTTCATATTTGTGAAGTGAAATCTGTTCTGTCTTTAACATTAATCTGTTAGGGAAAGGTTTAGTAATAAAAATGTCGAATAAGGATAATAATAGACTGCATTGCTTTGGTAGTTATATAAGTGTTTTTTTAGTGGGAGAACACATGCCAGTTATGCTGGCAAATTATAAGTTATTATTGAAATTATTTACACAATAATCTCTGACGTGAAATTTGTTATTTGCAGGAAATTGAGCAGTGTATGTGTTTTAGTTTACCTTTGTTGCAGGGCTATAGGTAACATTTTATTTTTGGGAAGGGTGTTGCATTTGGGTCAAAATAATTTCCGATAGTTGTAGGTAGGGTACAACGATATACCGGTATATTGCAATACTTGCCGAGCACAATACATACCATGATATGGTTACATGTATCACGATATATCTACCTAATGAGTACCCATCATCCATAAAACCTATCACTATGACAGTAAGTTATAAAAATAAAAGATAAACTTAATTAAAACATATAAATCTACTGTGTCTATATATTCTTTTTTTTTTCATCAGAAATTGGTACAGGTCTGCCTGAGATATGTTTAGTAATTAGTATGATAGTATCAAAATATGACTATCATATCTTGGTGATTAATCAAACTGTATTGCGGTATGTATTGGAATATGGGTTTGCTGTATCGCAATATATCACAATACGGTTTTGACCGTATCGTTGCACCCTAGTTGTAGGGCTAAAGATTGTTACATAAAAGTTATTTTATATTTAGAAAAAATTGTTTGATAAATCAGGGATAAGAATTTCCCACTGATCACTGGCTTCGTGACTTTTGGAGATTGATTTTGACACTTGTCACACCCTCCCCCTGCTCATTTGCTATATACTCCCTCGCAATGAGATTCCTTTTTTGTTTTCACCTGTTCTCATCACTGTTAAATGACTAGGGGTGTGGTGATAAACTGTCCTGTTTGCTTTCTGCTAGCTACTGCCCTGATTTGTGTTAGAACATTTTAAATACAATCATGTATTTATACTTAGATCACTTAATGGTTGTTTAGTCTTAAAATCTGTTGTTTTTTAATATCTTAGCACACCTGTATTTTAAAAGAAAGTTTTAAAAAAAACCAACCTTTTTGATCATGTAGAGAGATATTCGAGGCTATTTTGTTGAGTAGCAGTTGAACGTGAATATAAAAATCACTCTAGTCATACTGACATAACAATCAGAACATTTTCAGATGGTTGTGTTTATTGTTGAAGATTTTCCACAAAAATGTCAAAATTGTATTTCATAGTATAATTTTATCTTGACGTTTTTTAAATTTCATTAATATAAGAAAGAACTGAGATTATCTAAACCTTTCATGCTAGTTATCCATTAATCATGATTTGAGTGTGTCATATTACAATGAATTCATTGCTAGTTTATTTGTGGATCATCTATACCAATGATTATTATAGGGCCCTGCGAATTAAAATTTTCTGATTGAATCGAAAGTTCAAAAATGTTCAAATCGAATTTTGAATCTCGAATACCTTAGAGAATAATCAAGTGTAACACTCAGATGCAGTTTATGAAGAATATTTATCTCATATTAAAATTTAAAAAAAAACCCCACGCAAATATCATTCAACAAGCCCTGTAGCAGTGTAGTACTGTAGGAAACTAGTCTACATTTGGGCTAAGCAACTGATCAGCAAACTAATTAAAAATACTTATGATAAGAGTATTATTTGATTAATAGGTTATTAATAAGAATTTAATTTGAGAAATTGAGATTTATATTTTCTTTGTTTATTGTTTATTAATGTTAATAGTTGGCCAGACAGTTTGTCACTCTTTTTCCAATTGTCCATACATGGCAATATTCGAAATTCTAAATACACAAAAATCGAATCAAAGTTTCCCGACGATTTCAAATCAAATCGAATATACAAAGTTTCGCAGGGCCCTAGATTTATTAAGTGAAGAGAATTTCACATTCAGATATCAGTTTTTGTGGACCTCCATCCCCACAAGCCAGTACTATTCTGTTACACGTGAATATTGCATATTTTAATAAGGAAAATTGAAAATTAATTATGTAATAGATTTGGCTTGTAAAGATGGGACTCCTAGAAAAACTGATGTTAGATTTTGGAGTGCACGTGCATTTCATGTTTGCATACATGTGTATCTTCCTATTAATTATATATATTATATATGTGTGTTTATAAACTATATCATTACATACATGTAACTAAATGGTTGTGAGTGAATCTGCTTATTTTAATCAGAATACCGTGCTAGATGTGTGTCTTAATGAAATTTTATTATAATACTTGTTATTACGTTTTAAAGCTGCAATTTTTTCTTCGAACTTATCAGGTTGCAAATACCGAACCTACATGTAACTCCAGCCAGTGTTTTTGTGATCTACATAAGACAGAACAGTTAATAGAAACCGAAGAATAGGACGTGATAAACACAAAACAAATATAGATCTGTTCTAAATGGTTAAAGAGCGGCTGAAAAGTATTTCTGTTTAGGGTTATTGTTTTTGTAGAAACAGAGGAGATATATTATTTTTATTTTTTTATTATCATAATTTTTTTTTATTATTATCATAATTTTATACATTTAAATTTGGTCCACGACCTGCATGTTAAAAGCTTTCCAGCCCACCATGACTTATCTCCCTTTTTTCACCACGATATGGCACTTATTTATGATGTCATAGGTGCTTTGCATCACTAATATAGTAGTAACGGAGTGCATCTTAAGTCTTTGCTTTTTCGGAACAACTCCTATTTCCTTCAACAATTTTAAAATGCTGGATTGTACACAAAAGTCTTTTTCAAAATATGCCGAGCTCAAACGATCACCACCTTTTGGTATGTAAGTACCATCTCTTTTAAGCTCCAAATAACTGAAAGGCTGAATCATGAATGACTGATTTCCTTTATGTGGCACCAGTTAACTCACATACAGAAATTACAGAATACTTCTGAAAAGTATCAAATGGCATTAAATTTAATGTATAATTTTTTTTTTTTTTTTTAAATAGGATTACATGATTTTATTCAAACAAATTGTTAAACTAATTAATTTATAATCCTATATTGAATATAATGACCACAAAACTAGTTAATATATTTCAGCTGCTCTTCAAATGTTAAAAATATCCTAGCGATTGCAGCTTTAATTATATTATATTATACTAACGATCTTAGTGCTGTACACGTCAGGATCACGCCTGCTATCAGGTTTTGTTTAAAACTAGCAGGGACTTGTGATCCAGCAAAGTAGTGTATTAATACGTTCAGAAACTTTAAAGCACTATTTCCAGTTTTAAATTAATAGGGCAAAAAATATGTACGAGTGCCTCCATGTCTAGTTATATTTAAAAAAACTCTTTTTATCTGTAGTCTTTTATCTGTTAATGTGATGTATATTGTTTGTATATAGTATCAGAATGTTGGTAAGCTTTGAAAAGAATAGAATAATTTACATGCAAAAAAAAGTAGTAAAACATATTGGTTGACTGTGGCCGAAATTAGCACAAATGTCAGCCAGACCAGAAAGCTGTAGTCTGCTGGCCTGAATCAAATGTAAAAAGTAAAGTTTGTTTTATTTAATGACACCTCTAGAGCACATTGATTTTTATCTTATCATCGGCTATTGGACGTCAATCATATGGTCATTCTGACATACTTATTTAAAGGAAACCCGCTGCCACCACATAGGCTACTCTTTCCAAAAAGCAGCAAATGGTCTTTTATATGCACCGTCCCACAGACAGGACAGCACTTACCATGGCCTTTGATGAACCAGTTGTGGACCACAGGATGGAACAGAAAATAGCCCAAACTGAAAATAGATCTGTTGAGAAGGATCTATCCAACAACCAACCGGTTCACAGGTGGAAACACTACCGCTTGAGCTACATCCCACTCCCTGAATCAAATGTTGCCAGACCAAAAATAAATAGAATAAAAGTAAAAGAATAACAACATTTTCAAAATAAATATAAAACTGATCATGTTTGCCATCTTATTGTTGTGTTCTGCAGTTACCTGTAAATATTTAGTTTAGAAAACTCACCACAAAAGTGTGTTGATAAAAAGAATTTTTTTAATGAAATATCTTTGAACTTACATTATAAGATGTTACACCAGATGTAAGACAATAACGAATAGGCTAAAGAATAAATTTATGAAATGATTTTATACATAAATAATACATATCTACTTTTTCTTTCAATTGCTTGAAGTAGCTTATTAGGGGAATGATCTAGTTTTGGTTGTAGGATCATTTTCAGGTTTATTTTCATCCCAGCCAGTGCCCCAGAACTGGTGTATCAAAGGCTGTGGTATGTGCCATCCGGCCTGTGGGAAAGTGCAAACAAAAGATTCTGCTAATTTAAAATGATGGCAAATTTCCTCTGAAGACTTCACGTTAGAATCACAAAATGTTTGACAATGATTAATAATTTCTTTTAACTTGTTCTGACCTCTGACCTGTTTGACCTTTTTTTCCCAAAAAGTGGATTGGTCCAAACATTCCAACAGCTGATTGGATGAAAAAATCTTCCATAATACCCAGTATACCTCGTCCGGTCACGTGCTACCTTTGTCCTTCTTTCTCTTTCGCTTTTTTTGGTTTTGGCATCTTTTTGTTTGCTCTGACAACATACATGTAAGCTATCATTGCTTTGTTTTAACAGCTGATTGGCTGAAAAAAATCCTCCATAATACTCAGGGTACCTCGTCCGGTCACGTGCTACCTTTGTCCTTCTTTCTTTCTCTCTCGCTTGTTTGGTTCTGACATCTTTTGGTTTGCTCTGACAACATAAGCTATCATTGCTTTGTTTTAAAATTCACCTTTATTTAGTGCAAATAGGTCAGAGGTCAAGCCAAGTATACAATAAAATAGAAAACTCAGTTTTTTCCAATCAGTGGTGGTATTAAACAAAAAAATATTGTTTTGAAATGGCATATTATGACTCATTTGTTCAAATACTTTTTGTTCAAATGTGTAACAGCTGATAAATTTGGAAATAAAAATACATAACATACTTCTCAATTTCAAACCTAATGTAGTTTTGTAATCTATAGTTATATACTCAATCTAAAAAGAAAGTATGCATGTAATCAATAGTCACTTATTTCATAAACCAGACAACATTCATGGCAGAAATTCTGGAATTAGATAACCACACCATTTAGGAGGAGGTTTGCATGTGCAGTAATATCACAAGTTGTGCACATGTTTGCTGATAATGCACCATTACTGTGACCAATACTGGATTTATAAGGGTCAAAGGGGCAATTGTCCCATGCACCTCTGGTAGAAGGGCCCCCAGACTAAGGACTTCATTGTTTAAAAAAATATAATCGTTATAAAATGAGTTCTATTCATTCATTTTTTTATGTCATGTAATTTAATTTCGATGTTGAGGGCCCCCGAACCTGAAGTTCCCCAGGCCCCACAAGGTCTAAATCCGTTTCTGTGACCACCCCATGAAACAAAAATATTTCAGTGTGCATAGGCCTACTTTCTTTTTTGGTTGAGTATAGAAATGCACTAAATGTTTACAGTGTTACCTTTATGATTACATCAAAGATTGATGACCGTGTAGTAATTATAGTATATATACTCAGGTAATGTAGTTCCGTGTTGTTTTATTTGCAAGTTTCTCTAGTAAACAGTAGTTATATTTCTTATGCAAATATTATGCTATGCTAATCAAGTATATATGTCGCCATATTTCACCATTTCATAATTCTTTGGTTTTTGTTTTAAATTTGTGTTTTAATAATCATTCACTCCTATTTTTTTAAAGGTACAAGTTATCATCTTACATCTATTATGCAAATTAATGTGTGCTTATATGATTTTTTTGTTACGAAAGTCGTGCGTTTGATTTTGTTTGATTTTTGCTTTATTTATTAATCACATCTTTTTAGAATCAGTGGCAGATCCTAGGGGCCACAGGGGACTGGCTCCCCATAATTTTGCAATTTAAATAACATTTTTTTGCTATATATTTTTTTTTTTTTCAAGAATCTTGAGGTCCCTCTACATGGATTTTCTGGATCCGCCATTGAGAATGATTCACTTCTATTTTCCTAGTACAAAGTTTAAGTGATAGTTACGTTAAGTTGGTTCTTAAAAAATGGCAAATGTTTTTGTAACCTAACCGACCTGTTTATAGTTATTTGTAATGATACTTTCTGATTTTGGTCAAAGAAAATGTTAAAGTAGATGCATGGACTATGTCAATTCTCAAGGAGTGTATATTGTACAGACATACATGTATTATTGTTGACCTTAGTCTCTCATCGAAAGAAATGTTATAAATTTCAATGGTGTTAAAATTATGGCAACTATTTTGTTGAATTAACAATCTGTTTGTTATTTATGCATAATTTCATTCATTATTTTAAAAATAAACCACAGTTCAAAGTATTCATTGGTTCTCGTTTTCTTTTAATATGGTACTTTGCAACCAGTTTTCAGGCAAATGGAGCCTATTTTTATAAAACTTTTAACCTTATTTCTTGCTGACCATTCACAGGTATAAAAAGACCCTTGCTGTCAATTGGAAAGAGTAGCCTATTTGGTGGATTTCTTCTATAAAATGTGCTGGTTTTTTTGCCTGGAATATTCTGGGGAGGGTGGTGGGTGTCAAATTTTTGGTCTAATTATTTAATTGTCAAATCACCTTATTTGCATAAATTATGAATAGAATAAAACAAAAAATAATCTTTTAAAAATTTATTTGGTTTTTGTTGACAGTTTAATATATCATTTATGTTACAATTACAAAATGAATTTTTACAAAATTTCATTCTTTCAGTCGTTCCTGCAAAATTCTGTTACAAATTCACACAAATTGAAAATATCTCACATAATATCGGATACAATCAGTAAAAATGTTTAACTCCCAATAAAAATAGTGTTATAGATTCCCATTAGGAATACATGATTGTATAGAATTAACAACACATTCACAACATTACACATCACACTTCATCATTCACATATGACAAGAAACTACTGTTAACTCATGAAGCATTAGCAACCTCAACATGGATAAAAATAGAACAATTAAAAAGGGGGTAATAAATAGAATATCAAACTCGTTACCATTTATTATCAAATTTATGTCCCTTGTGAAATAATATCCATTCTGAAAAGTTATTTCCCTCAGGACATAAATATGATAACAAATGGCAACTTGTTTAATATCTATTTATTATTGATGTAAAGGCAGTCTGTGTTTCTGGAATAGCTTTCTAATAAAAGTTTGTCTTCTTTGAATAGGCCAAATTTTTCCAATTAAAAGGGTGGGGATTAGCATTAGCAAACTCAACATGGATAGAAAGAATAGAACTATTAAAATTGAGGTAATAAATAGAATATCAAACTCATTACCATTCTAAGACACTACACCCCAACAAGTGGAATAATTTCTTAATTTTGAACCCTGCTTAAAGTCACAGACCAGTTAAGGCATATAATATTACAGACAAACAAATAATTACACTTGTAGTTCTGATTTTCTGCTCACAATATCCATTTCTACATCTCAGAAATCTGCCAATGGCCCATTCCATGTTGTGTGTGTTACAATTTTGACCCAGACTTTTGGTTACAGGTAATATCCTAAAAATGCAGAGCCTCTATGGTCAAGTGGTAGGACAATGGACTCTCACGTTGATGAAAGTGGTTCAAAACCTGTTGGAGGCCAGCTCAGACTTGACTGTGTAAAAATAACCAAAAGTTTGACATCCAATAGCCAATGATTAACAAATCAATGTGCTCTAGTGGTGTTGTTAAATCATTAAAATATCCTAAATATATTTGATTAAAAATACTTTTACATTAAAAGAAAAGTAGGAAACATTAGCTAAATTAAATATTTTCACTTTTTTTTTGTTTAAATCATTAAAATATCCTAAATATATTTGATTAAAAATACTGTTACATTAAAAGAAAAGTAGGAAACATTAGCTAAATTAAATATTTTCACATTTTTGTTTTGTTTAAATCATTAAAATATCCTAAATATATTTGATTAAGAATACTGTTACATTAAAAGAAAAGTTGGAAACAGCTAAATTAAATATTTTCACAGATATTTAGATTTATTTATGTATTTTAATTTTATTATGTTACGTGTGTTACTGCACCTTTTTGTGGAATGGGTGTAATATGGCCCATACTACAAGCAGGTAAAGGTAACAATATTTGTGTAATAAAAAAAAAAATGAAATATAAATCTGTAAGAAAATCTTTCCTTCTTCACTGAGAAGACAGACATCCTTATCATGAATCAAACATTTCTAAGATAACATTACTTTGTCAGACAAAATGAGACTGAAATGTAACACATAAAATGGAATGGGCTGTATTTTCTGTTTGCTATAATTTTATAATCTACAGCATTCTGCGACTGTTTTTGAACTGGGTTCAGATTTATTTTCAAAGCTAAACAGAATTAACTGCACAGACATGAATAAGAATATTTGTTGGATGCATAATTTACTGCATAAAAACACAAATATCAAAATTAGGCACATTAATAAAAAATTAGTTGTGACTTGACTTGTACATAGTTACATATCATATATTCCCTATTTAACGCTTCCGGGGTAGCATTACATTTTATGAATTTGGAGTTTATTGAGTTGACGATAGTTTTAAATTGTGTTTTTACTGTTAAATATTTTATGCAATACAGATTACTAGACGTGTGCATTCATTACTTACTTTAGATGCTATGGTACAATCATTATTTATGGTGGGGTAAGTTATTTTATTTTGCAAAATGGCCGGGTGAAGGGTAAATGGGGGGGGTGGGGGGTCGGGTATTAAATAGAGAATATATGGTAATTTTACTGATTTCAAGTCATCTATAGAACAGAAAAATCTCAATTAAAACCGGCCACCTTCTGATTACAAAAATCATTTTGAAATCTAAGTGTGCTGAGTATTGCTACATATATTTGTGATAACAAAAATAGCTGCTACTGGTCCTTGACACTCACCTGTATCTAACAGCCACCTTTCTATAAAAGCCATTTTAAATGTGAACCTTAATAGTACTAATTCATGTATTGCAACCTCTATAAAAGCCACCTACTCATAACAACCATTTTTATAGAAAGCCTTTGTGAGATTGTTATATACAGGTTTGGGTGTACAATAATAAAAAGAAGCAAAATAATAACAATTATATAATAAATACATTTAGATATTTATTTAATTTGGACTCATACCATTTAAAACCTGATCAAGCAATGGCATGATTATTACGCAATAAGTGCTTGCAGGTCAGATTGCAATAATTATATACTGAACAGCAAAAGAAATGCAAATTTAATTTGAACTATTTGATTGAATAAAAGTTAACCATATTTTGACCTTGGCTGTTTTGCTTACTGGAGGCATGAGCAGAAAAGTGTAAAGTATGCGCAGCACGAGTTTTGTGGTTTTAATGCAAATTTGATTAAACTGGATCTGAACAAACATTTACATTTCTTTTGCTGTTCTGTATATTTTTGACTGCTTTTCTTTCTTGATCATATTACACTAAAAAGTGTACAAGTGATAGGTTATATTAAATTATTTTTGAAATTATATACTCTCACTTAGCATAATAAAACAAACATAGAAAGGGATATTTTTAACATCAACATACATGTACACGTACATGACAATACAAAAACACATACAAGTTAAAAGAAATCAGTCATAGTTAATTGGTGCCAAACTGATGGATTGTGATAAGTATCTCTCATATCAATAAAAGAATAAGCTAGAGCACAAATTAATTATGTTTTTATACATAAAACACATAACAGTATGTTTAGTAATAATTATAAATAGAATTAAGTACAATATTATGGCTTTTGAAGTCATAAATACTAGCACTACCACAGTATCAACTATTACCAATCAGTGTTTGCACACATGCTGGAATTGGACTTTCCAAAGGGTTTCCCTGACTTTCTATCACATTTCCATAATGTTTCTGTGACTTTCTAAAACATTTCCTAACTTTCTATGTTTACATAATGTTTCCATGACTTTCTATCACATTTCCGTGACTTTCTATAATGTTTCCATCACTTTCCATAATGTTTGTTTCCATGACTTTCCATAACATTTCTGTGACTTTCCATGACAAAATTTCAAGGATAGCATAATGAATAAAAATAATGAAATAAAAAACACTATTTTCCCATACATTAATAACATTTTAGGATCTTTTAATATTTATTTGGCACCAAAAACAAATGGATGGTACTTTTCAAACGATTATGTAACATACATATTGCACATTTACATCAGGGATTGAAATTATCAGTTGTCTGTTCACCAATGGCTATACATTTTAGAGATGACATATACAACTAAAAGTGTTAATCACTTATGGCTCCTGACTCATTCATAGAGATAATTCGAGCAATTGGCTCCTAGAACTGTGAACATTATTTCAATCCTTGTTACATGTGTTATTAAAATGTTCCCCTGGACCATACAGCACTGAGAAAAGTAACAATGCATCAACACTTTGAATAATGTATTTAAATATCAACTTTTGATCCTGTAAACCACATTAGACTTCCCTATTTTACTTAAAAAATAGTCCATTCCAATAGAATGGTCAGTCCATTATAGAACATTTGGGGTGAATAACAAAAGTGCTGACGACGCCAACATATTTAAGAGTGGACACAGATTCCTGTATTTAAACATTAACTTTTGACCCTGTAATAAAAATCAGATGATCCCATTCAACTTTAAGTAGTTCATTCCAACAGAATGGACAGTCCACTGCAGAAACTTAGGGATGAACAGTGAAAGTGCTGATGACACAAAATATTTTGATATATAGTCTAACATAAACAATAATTTAAAATATAAGCTACATTATTAGTGCATAATATTATATGAAATTTAACAATGATGTATATTGCAACTCACAATATACAAATCAATTTAGGTCATAGTAACCTAGTAATCTCACCTTCATGTACTTTTGCAGTAGTGATTAGTTACACAAATCATATGCCTACTGCCACTGCATAGATTACTCTTTTTTATTAGCAGCAAGAGGTATTTTCATGTACTTTCCCACAGTATACATATCATGTACTTTCCCACAGTATACATACATTTTAAAAAAATGAACATTTTAAATTAAGTGAGGTACATCACATGATAAGAGTGAAATAAACCACTTGTATCTTGACTTACATGTATGCATACAATAATGGCAAGAACATGAAATTTACAAATAAGTGAAATTGAGTTGTATTTGGCTCATAGGAATGTACAAAATACAAAACTGAAATATGCACAAATACCATTAACTGTGATATATTCATAACATGTCATTGTATTTCATAAACATGTAACACATACATACCAAAGTGCTTCAAGCAGTATAAAAATAATCTTGACTTACGTAGAAAATATTATCCGCAGATTTTTCTCACAACCGAAAGGCAGAAATGCAGCAATTTAGTAAGCACAAGCAGTAAAGTGGATCAAAAGGAAGGGAGTCCAGTCCTCCATCCTCCCTTTATAAAAAAATTAAAATATTTTCTTATTCTAGATGAAATGTCTCTATCATTACCTCAAGGACTGAAACAAATCAAAATGGACTCATGAAACACTGAAATTTTTCTTTAATAAACAATATTAAAAGACTTGAAGAAGGGGATATTACAACTTCTGGAAAATGTTCTGTAAATTGTTTTCAGGATAAAATTGTTGTCCAGTTAGGTGTTGCGTCAGTCCATTTCAGTCCTTTTTGGTCCTTTTCAGTCTTTCGTTGGACCACTACCTCACAAACATAAATATACATGAAAATCATCTTTATTCAAAATGGATGTAAACTGTATTAATTCATTCACAATATACTTTACATGTTATAGAAGCAACTTGCCAATATTTGCAAAAAAAATATAATTCTTTATATTTTTAACTATTTATATATTGTACAAAAACTGCAACAAATGATCAGTCAAGAAAAACGTCAATAAAAATAAAATTTAAAAACTGAATAAAATCAAAGTGAGACTTAAAATCATAATAAACTTCAAAATACATTTAATTAAAAAAGGACTTTCATTAAAAATTAATAATAATGGAATATGGTAACCAAATAATAATCAAAGTGTGACTTAAAATCATAATAAATTTCAAAATACATTTCATTAAAATAGGACTTTTATTAAAATTTAATAATAATGGAATATGGAAATCTATTAATATGTAAATTTAGTTTTTTTCAAACATATCTTGTCACCACTTTAACAAATATTGTTCAAACTTCACATATAAATAGCTCATCCATATTAAGTAGTGTCACTGGATCAAGGTCATCTTTTCAAAGGTCATGCAAACAAATAACAATAGTATATACAAACACTCAGGCGCAGTTCAATGAGGGGAGGGCACCTGGCGTTTGCTCCCCTATTTTTCGGGCAATGAACATTTTTCTTTTAAAGCCCTAAGCGACATTACTTCACATGCCCTATATTTTTAGCATCACAGCAGTTGCACCCCCTTATTCACAATTGCTTGAACTGCCCCTGACACTGGTAATAACTAACCCAAGTGTCTCCTCAGAAAGAGTTAGATTTAATTACTTTAGTTACGAGTTTTAACTGAAAAAAAGATGGCCCTTTTGGATACATCATTCAACTTTATAGACCTCTGTGACAAGGATATTATTTATAGTTGTTAATTAGTATAATGAGTATAAACATTTTTGTATATTAAGTACATATTTAATCAAAACAATGAGTGAATTGCATGTTTAGGTTATCAACAGGTTATGGAAACCTATATATTAAACATGGGTTAAACCATGGGTCATAAGTGGTTTATCAACAGGTTATGGAAACCTATATATTAAACCATGGGTCATAAGTGGTTTATCAACAGGTTATGAAAACCTATATATTAAACAGGGGTTAAACCATGGGTATTAAGTGGTTTATCATCAGGTTATGGAAACCTATATATTAAACCAGGGTTAAACCATGGGTCATAAGTGGTTTACCAACAGGTTATGGAAACCTATATATTAAACCTGGGTTAAACCATGGGTCATAAGTGGTTTATCATCAGGTTATGGAAACCTATATATTAAACCTGGGTTAAATCATGGGTCATAAGTGGTTTACCAACAGGTTATAGAAACCTATATATTAAACCTGGGTTAAATCATGGGTCATAAGTGGTTTATCAACAGGTTATGGAAACCTATATATTAAACCTGGGTTAAATCATGGGTCATAAGTGGTTTATCAACAGGTTATAGAAACCTATATATTAAACCTGGGTTAAACCATGGGTCCTATGTGTTGTGTATTCACATGTCTGGATTTTGATAATCTCAGATTAACACCAGGCTACAACTGTTTGCATGGCTAGCTTTAACCTGCTTTATCTTGTTTACAGTTAAGTCACTTCTGTCCTATTTTGGTCAGTGATGGTTAGAAATTAGAGGTATTCTCACATTTGTTGTATTAGAATCAATTTAGATACGAGGTAAAGGCTTAATGAAACTTCAGAAAATAAAAGTCACCTGCTGAGTGTCGTTAACATAATAATACAGAAATCAATACATTTTAAGCATTGTTAAAATGTGTGCAATTAATGATGATTTCAAAATTGTATCAGAAAAACGTAATAAAAAATCATATATGAACAAAAAATGCCATTCTGTAAACAAATGACACAGAAAAAAAGTTAAAATCCATATTAGCATATAATAAAATTAAATCAAATTTCAGTTTATATTTTGTAATCATAGTAATTCATGGTTTAAAAATGAAATAAAAATAAAAGAGTTATTATGATTCTAACATGACAACCAGATTAAAATAAAATAAATCTGTGATTGGTTCCTGGATAATCGCTTTAAATCATATTGTTGCTAAATGCTTTTATCAATAAAATACAAATCATTGTAGTCTGATAATCTAATAATAGTTAGAAATGTATCGTAGGTTTAATTAAACATGATATGTAAATTATTTTCAAATAATCATTACCCAAGAACTGTAATGATTAATATGCAATTCTATGTCATGTGACTGCCATTATTATATACTGTGATAGCAATTGGCCAAGAGAATATTACAATCAGATTTCAAATAGTGTTTGTTATTACAAAAGTATTGATTTGCATCATCGCATATTAATCAAGGCAATGAAAAATATATCAGCCATCTAGCAAAGATTTTAAGTGTGATTATAGTCTTAGGAACAAGTGGATCTCCAATAGTCAAATTTGTCTCACTTTAAAAAAAAAAGAAAAAAGATTTGTTACCCCAGTGGGTATTCATAACTGGGAAATATTTTTCATATTTTCTCGGTGAGAAATATTATACATTGGTTTAACAAAGCATTTCATTGCCGCTATGATCAATAAGCTTGCCTGTACTAAATATTTCATTGGGTCAATCTGGCCGTTATGCCTAATAAATATGATATCATTAAAATTTTGTAAATATGCAAATGACGTTACTAAAACAAGAAAAAGTACTACATAACATTATCCATAACGTTATAGGATGGCATTTCTTTAAACAATTGCACAATTAGAAAGTTTAAAGAATAAAATTATTAAAATGGTCAGGGATAATAAAAATAATATCAAACTCGTTACCATTTATTATCAAATTTATGTCTCGTGACAAATAAAATTTATTTCACTCTATATAATTTGGTATGGGCCGTACAGATTTTATCCACAAGGTTCTAAGGATGGTATGCATATCAAGGCCCATATAGGGGTCAATAATTCAAAAGCTGTGGTAAATGAAAATTTGTTTACCTTGTTTTTACCTAAATTGCCAATTCATATGACATTGTATTCTAACAATTTTTAGATTTATTTTGCCTGAATAAAGTCTCATCAAGTCCTGCACATAAATTCAGAATATAATAGTTGACCATGCAACTGACTGTCAGCATGGGTTGAAAGTTGTGTAAGCGACACATGAACTGAACAGTTCACATGAAATATTGAGTCCTGCCATGCATATAAAACTTTAAAGTGTTGACTCAAGCATCAAATATTTAACACAATAAAAACACCATACAAACAGCATGAAACTGAAGTCTATACTTCAGTTTGAACTCTTGAGTCCAGACTCAAAATATTTGACAAGCAATGATCCAGATGTCCATAGTAACAAAATCACTGACTTCATCACCACATTTCACTCAACACGGTGAAAAAATATAGGATGTTCATCCACTAATTCTTAAGCTACTACTGATATGAGTCCTAAATGTGACGTCCTATGACAGGAAGTTTGGTCAAAGACCATTGTAGTCTGATGAGACAGAGGGCACTTCTGACAAAGGCTCTTCCATGGGCGCCCCAGCAAGATGGTTAACAACGGCTGTCTTGCTTTTTCTTTTACCCTTTTTACCTGTACCTTCTGGCTGATCACTGAAACAGACAAAGAAAATAAACTATAGATTTTAAAATAGCAATAGCTCGATGGAGTAGTGGTTGTGTAATCATTATCAAGACAGACAGGTACTGGGTTCAACTGTGTATATCGGACTCGTGGCTTGTAGATACTGGGATCAAATCTCAGTCTAGGCATGGGATTTTTCATCTCAATATCGGCTTCTACCCAGAGTGAGTGCTCCACAAGGCTCGATGGGTACGTTTATACCATTTACACAGATCAGTCATCCACAACTGTTTTATCAAAGGCCATGGTATGTGCTATCCTGTCTGTGGGATTGTTCATACAAAAGATTACCTTGGTGCTTATTGATAAGAGTAGTCGCATTAGTGTGGAGGCAGCGGGTTTCGTCTCTTCTACAAACACTAACCTCTGTCCTGGACAGATAGTATAGGAAGCTGAGCTGTATTCCCAGGACAGCGTGCTTGAAACTTAATTGGATATAAGCCTGAAAATAAATACAACAAACCACCAACCCACCAGGTACTGGGCTCAAATACCAATCAAGGCAGTTGTTTTTATTCAGCAGCTATTAGATGTCAGACATATTTTGCGAGTCATGGTCTTTAAAGGAAACCGACTACTAGTACCACAACACTGTTTTAAGGAAACATTCTGACTCACCAGAAAAAAGGAATTGTTTTGGATAAGACTTCTTTGCTGACATTGGTAGACAAATCTTTGTTTTTCTCCACCAGAAGGTTGATCACCTCACGAAGATAATCCTGGAAAATTCTTCGTCTTGACTCTACGATTTTCGCATCCTGGAAATAAGCCAATTTTGATTAATTTTATGACAGCACACAAGTGTTTGTTAGATAATGTATTTCACAAAATAATTTTGCCCAAAGTGTTTTATTTAAAAAAAAAATTATAGTATTCTTTTAAATATTCTTTTAACTGAGATTGTAATAGCAAAATTGGAAATATAAATATTTTATAAAATTAAGTAGTAGTAAAATGAATCATTTATTTTAGGTTATTTATGGTTTGGTTTGGAGATATACAGTGCCATCTTTCATTTCAAACATCTTTAAAACATGATTGAGAAAGACCGTCTGAATAATTTGTTAATCTTGCATATATATAATTTATTAAAAAAAAACTAATTTAAGTTGTTACACACCTTTTTACCAAAGTTTTTCTTGGGAGGAAATTCATACTTTCCAACAATTGGATAAACCTTTTTCAGTTTGCTATTAAGTTCATGAAACTGGCTGTATCGTCGATATATGTTCCATTCTTCATCTCTTATCCGAATGTAAATCTAAAAAAATCCAAAAACAATTTATGTAATCAAACAGTTTCAGAGTCTTAATATATAATAAATAGTTTTCTATGACATACGAATATCAGAGAAGAAACCCCTGCAACCACAATAGTTACTCTTTTGATGAACAGAAAAAGAACTAACAGTTATAACACAGTCAGGCCAGCACTTCGTATAAAGTAATATACACAGCAGCGAATCAAGAGAGTGGTCCAAGGAGTCCAGACTCCTTATTTTTTAAAACCGACCGTAACCTTTAAGGAGAAATGATATTATCAAATGCAGCACCACTACTTGTAGGACCGGTAGACTGGTTAACTAGCAGAACGACAGTGGTATGACATCACAAAGGATAGGTTCAGCACTGAAACATACCGACCGACACATATGGGACCCCCACCCCCTTCAGAAATCCTACATCTTTGCCTGTATCAGGGTTTCACATGATGCAGGAATCCTGCGTATTTGACACAATATTTCGCTAAAATACTCCTAAATAAAATATGTGTGCATCATACTGATGCAAAATATTCCCAGTGTCTATCAATTTTAATTGTTTTTAAATACACAAAAACCTATTATTTATGAGAAGAAAAAACAATGGACATATACATGTATTAGTATTATAAAGATAGAACAGTGGATAATGGATACATTATATGCATATTATATAAACAAGACAGTTATTCAGTTAATTAATATATGTGATTTAAATAATATGCTTGACTCCCATTCTTGAATGCTTGACTCCCAAAATAAAACCCTGTGAGTCATGATGACTCCCATTTTCGAAATGCTAGGTGGAACTCTGCTGTACACTAGTCACAGAACTACGGTTGAAATGAAGAGACTTCAGTGGAACTGATCGTTAAGAATTCTTGTAACTCAGGTTAATGTCTCTGTGATATGATCCGTGAATAAATTATTAAATTATAATTTAATGTAGAAAAGATTTCTGAATCTCTGATTAAAACTGGAGCAGGACTTCATTCCTAGAATAAAGGTTTTGTAGGATTTTATATCATAGGGCATTTATTCCATCATAACATATTCTCAGGAGGACCCTTATATACTATTCCTACAGGGATATGTTCTGATAGAATAAAAGTCTAAGGATATAAAGACTTCCGAAACTCTTATTCTAGGAATGACATTCCCTCTATTCATTTAATTAATAAATATGATTGATGATATTCCCTCTACAATTCAGGAATTCAGTATTCTTTTCTACATGAAATTACATTTCACCCAGAACAATTTATTCCTGCGATCTGTCATCCCTGACACATATACTATGACAAATTCTCAACAACTGAGTCAAAAACTGCTAAATATTCATTAATTAGATAACATCATTCAACTAAATAAAATAAAAAACCAAGGTATTAGTGTTTAAAGTGCTCCTACTGGCAGTAGCTAGTGGGAATTTCCCTATTAGCTCAGCTGGTAGAGCACTGGAGAGTCGTAGTTCGAATCCCCTCAGCATTGGACTCTCAATCAGTGAAAGTTTAGATTTTTCTGTTGCACTGAACTTTTGACTATTTTGAAGTTTGAAATACACAATTGTTCATGTTGTGACACCTTACTTGATATACGTGATGTGAAGAGGTGACAGAACCCCTCAGAAAGGCTGAAGGAATCCAAATGTTGATCAATGTTCGTGACTGAAGACTGAAATGAACAATTATAAAACATGACATTAAAGTACCATTCATAAATTCGTATTACTATAAATCATGAAAATAATGTGAGCAGGAAAAAATGCAAAAAATGTGACAATTACACACTAGATGTAATAATTTATTGATTCAGAATCACATTTTAATCATACCCACAACACTGTATAAGTTTCAAAATTGCAAGAATCCTTAACAGAAACACAGATTTTAGTGTACACCTTAAACTGATGTAGCATTAACTTCATGATTTATAATATACTGAACAGCAAAAGAAATGCAAATGTTTGTTCAGATCCAGTTTAATCAAATTAGACAAAAAATTCATAAAACAATAAAACTCATGGTATGCATGCTTTACAAATTACACTTCTCTGCACATGCCTCCAGTAAGTAAAACAGACATTAAAATATGGTTAACTTTTATTCAAACACTGCAAATTAAATTTGCTTTTATTTTGCTGTTCAGTATATATATATACATTATTTAATTTTACTTATTTTTTCCATGTTCCTAAATAACTTATTTTTAAAACAATCTTTAAATTACTATAATTAACTCATGAGGGTACACTAATACAAAATACTCTGTATAATATTATAAAAACTTAATAAACTCTTATGAATCTATATTACCACATAAATGTATATACATGTACATAATGGTTTAGATTATTCAAACACCTTTTATTAAATTATCTACAAAGTTATTAAATCGATGGCCATAAATATGTGACCAATTCTCTTTAATTCATAAATTAATTTGTTCTTGATAATTTGGATTTATATGACAATAAAAAGTATTTTGCTGGACATAAATGTAAGAAACTGAATATACAACACTAAATTAATCTAATCAATTACATAATTGGAAAAAAGTCATGGAAATAATGGAAAAAAATTAAAAGACATACTTTTCAAATTCACTAGGGGCATTCTCTTCAGTTTGATTATCACAGGGCAACTGGAAGTAAAAAAACAAAAACCATAATGTTCCTTCAATAAAACAAAAATCAATTACAACTCAATTTCAAAACAATATAAAAAAATTTTAAAAATCAATTGCTTTATTTAATTACTTTAACCTACAAGCTTATCAGCACATTTACAACTAAATGTAAAAGAAAAGATTTGTCAACACTATCACACGTTGTTTAATTATAAACTATAAGGTCTCAAAATTTGACAATAATTGTGAAACATGATAATTATGAAGTACAGGTATAAGAGAGAAGAAACGAGATACTACCATTATTTTTCAGTTATTCTATTAAGTGGATTTCTTTTACATATAATAGTACATGTTTCACTTCATTTCACATCGAAATTTTGAACCATGCCCCCTTCAATCAGATTCATGTACACCCTCCCCCCACCTCCTACCAACCCAACATCTTAAGGGAAGGGCGCCAGGGAATATATAGCACATGCCATGATTTTTCTTCTCACCTACTAGTGATATGAATGTCAAAAGGATGAAGATTGTGTAGTTTGAATTTATTCATTTGATATTCCACTGAAATCCATTTCTTGCTGACAATGAAGTAACTCACAGAACACTATCAACTATCATAATTATAAACACATATACTTAAAAGACTCACCGGGCCCCTCATCTCAATGAGTTCCTGCTTCAACTGACGAAGTAGTGCCTCCTTTATGTTTAGCTGACGATGAAGTAACTCATTGAACTCCATCAACTCTCCATGCATTTCAGCCACCTACAAATAATCACATTAAAATATATTATTAATTTTTCACTAGTAATGATTGGTATAAAAAAAAAATTCACAAAATTATAGGATTTGGCAAGGATTTGAAAAAAAATAGGAAAATCTAAATTAAGTTGCTTAGGATTTGCCATTTCATGTTGTAACAAAATGCCGCACATAGAAGTAAGCATATAATAGGGGGCAAATAGCAACACAATATATTTCTGTTTCCAGTTCATATTCGATTTGTTTGGAAACTAGTTTCAGTTTTAAAATAAAAAATTACAAGAAAAGAAAGAAGCGGAAACATTTTTTTGCACGCAAACAGGTCTTATAAACGGCTTATTTCCACCTTTCCATGGATATTTCACATGCCTGAAATTATCAGTAAATTTTCATTCTTTTCTGAGGTAAAAATGAGTTTCTAGAAACACCTGAATGAAGCTTCTTTTCTAATTTTGACAAATGAGCTGCTAAAAAAGGCAATTTTATCTTTAAGTTATACTTATGAAACTTATATCTGAAAACATTGTTTTAATAGTAGACTTATAGGGCCTTTAAAATACATAGACATGCTTCTTTTCTAAAACAGGCCTTTGAGATACAAAACGTAACTCACTGCTTCAGAACCAAAAGGGTGTAAGTCTGGGTTTGGTACTAACTGGTATCACTAAATGTCCCTAAGTGAGCTACATCTGGTGCACAAAGGGTGTGTGTAGGTTTCTGAAGCTATTCCACATTTCTCTTAAAATCAAAAGACATTCCCCAGTTTTTGGTCCTTTTCTCCATTATTTTTACATACACCCTTTTGGTTCTGAAGAAGCGAACTAGAGAAGTATTATTTTTTTAAATAGGCTTATGAGACCAATGAAACCTACATGGGTAAGTTTATTTTCTAGTATTGATATACGAGTTATTAGAAACCTATGTGGATAACTTTATTTTCTAGTGTTGATATACGAGTTATTAGAAACCTACCTGGATGAGTTTATTTTCTAGTGTGGATATACGAGTTATTAGAAACCTACATGGATAAGTTTATTTTCTAGTGTTGATATACTAGTTATTAGAAACCTACCTGGACGAGTTTATTTTCTAGTGTTGATATACGAGTTATTAGAAACCTACCTGGATGAGTTTATTTTCTAGTGTTGATATACGAGTTATTAGAAACCTACCTGGATGAGTTTATTTTCTAGTGTTGATATAAGAGTTATTAGAAACCTACCTGGATGAGTTTCTTTTCTAGTGTTGATATACGAGTTATTAGAAACCTACCTGGATGAGTTTCTTTTCATACTCTGAGGCTTCGTAACTGTAGTCAATATTTGGTTTTTCAGGAGGTATCACTGGCTGGGGATCATCCAGCTGAATTCCCAAATTCTCATCTAAAATCACTGAAACCTCTAAATAAAATGCCATTGGAAAATGCATAGAAATATTTATACAAATTGTTAGAATTAATAATTTTCTTGTTCAAGGAATAACACCCTAGAAATCTATTGAAAATACATATTAAACAAGAATAATATTATATAAAATCCATCACTTAGGTAAACGTGCAGATTTTGCCCAATTTTAACTAATATTAACCAAATGTTATTTTTAACCTGATTCTGACTGGCTAGAGGAATTACAAGCATTATGACTTAAAGAATCACATTTATGTGATTTACTTTCAAATGAAATAAAGAAAAACACCTTAGTGACAGAATTTGGTCGATCATGCTTTTCATTTGTTTAGGATATATAGTAGGTTTCTTCAGAATCTGTAATTCCTCTAGCCAACATTAACGTCCTGAACGGCAAAAATGTGCAGGTAAAAAGTTGTGTGTCACTGTACAGACATAGAATAACATACAATCTCTATCAGCAACCTCTGTTCTCAATATCTGTACTGCACTCACACACTTCCTCAGCTGATGTTTCAGCAGTTCATTGTTTACAAGTTATATATATATGGACATAACACAAAAAATTGTGTATCACTGTACTGACATAGAATAACATACCATCTTTATTAGCAGCCTCTGTTCTCAATATCTGTACTGCACTCACACACTTCCTCAGCTGATGTTTCAGCAGTTCTTTGTTTACAAGTTATATATATATGGACATAACACAAAAAGTTGTGTATCACTGTACGGACATAGAATAACATACCATCTTTATTAGCAGCCTCTGTTCTCAACATCTGAACTGCACTCACATACTTCCTCAGCTGATGTTTCAGCAGTTCGTTTTCTCTGCAAACAGATTCATTACATTAAACATTAAATTCCTGTTATACACAAATAAAAAGCTTATTTTATTTAACGACGCCTCTAGAGCACAAACATTTTTTATTTTATCATCGGCTATTGGACGTCTATCATATGGTCACTCTGACGTAAGTTTAGAGGAAACCTGCTGCTGCCACATAGGCTACTCTTTCCGATAAACATCAAGGGGTCTTTTATATGCACTGTCGCATAGACAGGATAGCACATACCACAGCCTTTGATGAACCAGTTGTGGATCACTGGTTGGAATGGAAAATAGCCAAACAGTAAATGAGTTCACTGAGAAGGTTCAATCCGACGACCTCCTGTTATACACATACCACAAGAGTTTACCAGTTTTCTGAAAAGAATGATAAACCATTTGATCAAAAGTAAATTTAATGATTAAATAATATACTTGAGTTCTATTAAAACCCCCATTCTTTTCCACACAACTACAGATGACCTACTTTTGCAGTGCTTGTATTTTGGCGACCTCCATCTCTTGTCTTGCCTGCTGAGCCATTTTCATGTCTTCAATTTCTGCGCGCAGAGTGGACGATGTCTCCATCTCCTGTTCCAGCATCCCCTTCAATGTTCTGCAGGAGAAATTTTACATAATATTGAAACATTACATTTTACATAATATAAAATATTTTTATTAATTACTTGCCAGTAATACGTAGCAAACTGCCCATGTCATATGCGTCTTAGCGGGCCTATACGACCAGATGAAAGCCAAAAATACAGAAGGCCATGGTCTATACAGGGCTTTTACTTCCAGTACAATTTTTCTAGCATGTTATCTGTGAAAGATATACACCGCTTTTTAAACTATTAAAGTAAGTTTACTTCCTATGATATAAACGATTTTTGGAAAGAATATATCTTCATTAATTTTCGAAGCGAATGCACTGTAAATTACGAATAGCGAGTAATGAAATATATCCAAATTGGACGTATTATTGTTTACACCTGTTGTCGTATAATGAGAGTTGCCTCCCTTACCTAAACAACTAGCAGACATAAAACAAATATCATTAAATAAAAAAATATATAAAAAAATTGTGTAAAATAAAATTAAAATAATATAATTATAATAATTTTAAAAATAATAAAAAATAGACAACATAAAAGGTGATTAAAAAATATGTCATTAAATGGGTGTTTTCACATTGGCCTTGTTATAAGTCCACGGATAGTTGTATTAGCCCTCGACTGGCTGTATAGGCCCTTGGCATTGCCTCAGTTCAATACAACTGTCGTTGGACATACATGAATAACAAGGCCAATATGAAAACACCCATTTAATAACATAATATTATATCACAGAAGCCTACCAGAAGCATACATGTAGCTAATAAAAAATAACAAACAATTTGTTTTGGCAGAATAAAAATATTTTCTGACTCTGTGACAAAATCCAGAGAGTTTTTGGAGTGTAAGGGGTCTGGAGTCCAACAGTTAACTGGCTGGTTGTCAAGATTTGACCCCACACCTCCCCACTTTCAAATGCATTCCATGGGCCCTGTATAAAGTTCCCCGGACATTTTATGGGATAGCCTACACTAAATATCAAAGTGTCACAGACTAAATGCATTTGTTAAGGACTTACCTAGAATTAGTTGATTACTTCAACATTCATTTTGATTAGCAAACATTATTTATTTTTCATATGACCATATACTTTACATATTAAATAACTGAAATATTGTTAAATCTACTTAAACAGTCATCTGTATTATGCAACCACTTGTCTAAAAGAGTCACATTTATTTTCTCCCATATCAGATAATTTTGTACAACATACATTGTAAGCTGTATTAAGTAACCACCTTTCTTAAGATACCACTCTTTGTTACTCTGTTAGGTATCTGCTCAAGATCCACAAATAAACAAATCTCAATTGTTATAACGGTACTTTTAATTAATATTTTAAAATTTAATATGTATATACTTACTTATTTTGTTCTTCTACTTCATCTTTTCTCAACATCATAGCAACAACAGCCTGTTTTAAGTCATCTGAAAGAATTGTAATTACAAAAAAAAAATGATTATAAAATTGTTTATTGGGGTAACATGTTTATCTATGAATATTTATATTATTATAATTCAATTTGATTTTTATGAATCATGTCAACCAGAGAGTTTAGTCATATGTTTACCAATAACATAACAGTAATTTGCAACCCAAGAATTACAAAGTTCTATCTTGCATATAAAACCATACTTTTTTTGGTATCAGCTCTTTCCCTTACAAAAGTTGACCTGTCAAAATTGCATGAATGATCATTTGGTTTTTTCATGTAGTTCGTGCAAGCTTAATTTTAAATAACCCATTTTTTAAAAGGTATCATATTTATAAATGCGTTAAAAAAAATGAAACAGGTACCTAAATTTTTTTATATTCTGATAGGCCTGAAAATGGTAAGAATTTTTCACAATTAAAATGTCCATCTTTCTGCAATTCTGTTTGTGGAAACCTGACTACAAAATTATGGGCAACTTTTCTTTACTTAAATTTATTTTAAAGAAAGAAATAAAGTTTGTTTTTCACAAAATATAATTTTTATAATAAATAAAAAGAAAATAGTATGAGAATATGAGAGTATACAGTGAAATAACAGAAAGCGAGTGCAAAAGGGTTTTATAAAAAGCATAAGGAAAGATGCAATCCATTTTCATATCATATATTTTTTATTGAGAATGTTAAGGGTCGTTCAGTTATCATTGTTTTCTTATTTGTACAGAGTAAGCCAGGAGAGTTCAAGACTGGCTTTAAAATTGAAATTAAAAATTAAAATGCTAACTGAAATCCAAAATAAATAAAATTTGGGGAGAATGGGTACTTTCTGCATGAATTAGTACTTTCTGCATGAATAGGAAAATGCTGTAACTGTGAACAACATCTCAATGTTAAACTAAGGTAATGTAGCCCTACTCCTTTCACCCATATACCACATGCTCTAGCCAAGCTATCTTAGTATAAACAAGGGATCCAAAACCCTCTGCCATCACACCAGAAACCAATTTTCATCATTTGGTCATAACAACATTAAAAATATTTTAATAATGAATTTGCCCCTGACTTGTTTACTTACTTTATCTTGTTTTCTATTTAATGAGATATCTAGATCACTTTAATGTATTAATCATCAGCTATTGGATGTCAAACGTTGGGTAATTCTGAAGTAGTCTAAAGTGTGAATCAGCCTATGACAGGGTTTGAAACACTGTCTTCAGCTTGAGAGTCTAATGTCATACCACTAGACCATTAAGGCTTACTCTGACTTGTTCCTCAACAAAACCCTACGCTGTGGGAAATGTGAGAATGTCTGGAAGCAGTTTGGATCATGTTTATAGGCCATAGACTCATTTTATCACAACAAATGATTTAATTTGTAGATATACATGTAATAACTAAGTGGCACTTGAAACTCAGGTTATGATACAGGTTATTCCCTATAATCTGTAATAATTAAACACACACAAGTAGCTTATAATCAGGTTGCTGGTGGGTGGTTGTTAAAAAAATATCTATTTATAACAAGCTTCACACAAAGGAATGTTTTGAGATTTTCAGATAGATATCAACACAGCATAAATTAACATACATTTTGCTGACCATACAGCAGATTAAAGATTCAGTTGATAAGATAGTAAACACACATATAAATTACAAACCGAGAACAATAACACCGTACCAATATCAATGCCTAAGAATAATTATCATTAATTCCTCTCCTCCAAACACTGAACTTTTGAAATGTGTGACATAATATATTACATTCATTTCTTGAAAATTAAATCATTTAATTATGTAGAAGAAAAATTCAAAATAAATAGACATACTGTTTTTGGATATATATTTGTTTAATATTTTATTATTAAAGGAGAATAGAAATGTAATACCATTTTGGATTATTTTTTGCATACACTTGGTCTAATAGTTGTCAAATTCATAATGCACATAATAGCAGCATTTGCTTTACATGGGACATTTGGGCACCTCTGGCTTCATCTTTGGGATGAACATTTTTTTAAGGTTTAGTAAAAGTGCCAGTTGGAACTAAATAATATTGTGCATGTTAGTAATGTTTACTGAAATATAATTACAGGAAGAAATAAATCAGAAAATGGAAATGAGATTTAGAATAGACTATGTACAATGAAAGAAGACTTGAGGTTCTATACTGTATAACATCGACATCTGAATATCTCACATTGGCCTATGGTTATGTGTTCAGGACTTGGGGGAGGGAGGTTGTCCAGGGTAAACATACGAGGGGTCACGCCGACATGTCTTGGATCATGCATCTCGTCAATACTTCCTCCATCGCCGTCAGTTCGTGGACTGGAAAAATAACAGTATAATAATAATATATGTTTATCTTTCACGTAATTCTTTTAGTGATCCATAAGTACACAATCTTTCGATTTTGGATATATATATCCCTTGGACTCTGCCTCATACGGATATATGATTTTATCATGATAACAGTTAAGTCATTTAGAATACATCATACAATTAAAATACATATTTCAGAATATGGGAAAAAAAGTAGTGGTTTCTTAGATTTTGTATATTTAGGGTACAAAGTTACTTAAATTTCTTATTCATTGTGTTTATACTAATATACATGTAAGATGTCCATAATTATCAACTTTTTTGCTTTTTCATACCAACACCCTAATTAGTATTAGAATAAAAATGTCAATTTTTCTATATTCCAATCATCATTTTAATGATTATTTAAATATGCTTTAATCCCCATACCCCACGTGAAGTTTGATTATGAAAATGTCATCAAATGTGAAAGACCCCTAACATATGTAATAGCACAGGATGAAAAATAAGGTGTACTACATTGCATTTTGTGATGCAGAAAATGTTGTTTGCTTGACAAATTAATGCTAGATAGCTAATATGTAACAAATATTTGCAATACAATTTTAAAAACATTTTTCATGTCTTGGAAGCATAATAATATAACCTTATTATCAGTGATAATCTGATTAAATTTGTTAGTTATCTAACCTTTGACTGAGACCTTTCTGGGCAAGAGCCAAAGCTAAAACTGCAGACTCCACTTCCTGACCAGAGTAATTCGATATGTTGGCCGAGTCATCTGCAAAAATCATGTATACGTGCAAATATTGATACAATGGTAATTTCATCAGAAACTTAATTACTGTTTATGTATTGCAAAAAAAACCAAAACATTAAATTTATCATTCAGGTCTAATCAAACAGAAACATTTTGTCTATAAAATTGGTATTAAAATACAAAATAATGTATGAGTTTCTAATTAAATAGGTTCTTGTTGGCACTAATTTCATACATACTGTGTAATTGTGAAGATGTTTTTAATGTTAATATGTATTATCAACTTAAGTACTAAAAATCCAAACACTAAAAATCACAATACTAATAACTGTAACCCAAGTAAACTGATAAATGCCTAAGTGATTGTAAAATGAATATACTCAACCAAAAAAGAAAGTAAGCATGTGGAAATATTTTTGTTTTATGGGGTGATCACACAAGCCTGGAAATAAGTGTATTCTGTAAATTGTGTATTCTGTTCAAATTGTTCATATTAAATTGTATGTCAGGAACATTTGCTTTAATGTCCGGCACAAATTGACTGAAGCTGGACATTTTGACCAGCTCAACTAAAATAATTATTTCCAGGCCTGTCACAGTAATGGTCCAATGGCAGCAAACATGTGCACAACTTGTGATATTACTGCACACAAACACCTCCTCCTAAATGGTGTGGTTATCTAATTCCAGAATTTCTGCCATGAA
>JAULBS010131206.1:0-13397 GCA_032355785.1 Symmetromphalus regularis
AAACCTAAATGATTTATTTCATTAAATGACTTTAAATACATTAATAAAGAGTCAAAATTTTGTCAATACATTCATTAAGTGTTATTATTTCGTGAAAGTAGTGGATGCTGGGTCGGCCATCTTGGATTTGCTATTTTTAACTATAAAGGAATGATCTATTAAGCTCAATAATGATTTTATTGGATTCCTTGACCAGGAAAATGTGGTTGTCGATACCAAAATCTTGATTCTATGTTAAGTAGAACTTGAGATATTGTCGATTTTAAATTTGTGGGTGGCCATCTTGAACAATGGTAGACAATAATTGTCTACTCAGCTCAGTAATGGGTTTCTTGGATTCCTTGACCTTGAAAACATAGGAATAGACACCAAAATCATGATTCTATGTAGGCTAATACTTGAAATATTCTTGATTGTAAATTTTAATGTGGCCATCTTGAAAATTGGTCAAAAATAACAGTGAAGTAAAAAAAAAAAACCTGGTGACATTGCTAATATTATTTCTGGGAGTGCTCTGAACAAAAAAAAATGGTACCACTCATTAAGGATCATGATGGGGAGCATGTATAGGAACCTTCTAGGCCCCACAGATTTCCTTCATTTCTTTTTATAAGATTAAACTTTAATTTTCTTTAACTGCATTTATCTTTAAAATTAAAGAAGATAAACACACTTAGTTTGTTGTTTACTAAAGAGCTTATTATGTTTTATTTACTGTTATTGATATTGCAAAAAATAGTCGTTTTCATTATTTAATACTTTTAGGATCTATTTCTAACGTGTGACTAGGACACTATAGTTCAGTAGTAGGGTTTCTAGAATACGTGGCTAGTAGTTATTGCAGTCAGGCTACCAAATAATCACTTTCAACTAGCCCAACGGTTTCTGGAATTTAAAAAAAAGAAATGAAGAAGAACAAACAGAAATACAAAATTGCAAAGAAAAGCGCTCGACATACTCGTTTGGACAAATAAAGTCTGACTATTATTAGCATGGAATACGTGAAATAACTCGCTAGCATACTCTTCAAAAAAAAGGCAGTCCACGATTTCCGTTTCCGACAAGATATCATAATATCCCAAAGACTGCCAAATGGTTTCCCTGCAGATATTTTTTCTTCCAGTCGAAACAAGCGCTCCAAGTACTTATTTTGATAAATAAAGTCAGACTATTATTAGCCTGGAATACATCAAATAGTTTGTTTGCGTAATCTGCAAAAAAACGCAGAGAAAGATTTCGTATTATCCCGAAGACTGCCAAATGACTTTCCTATAGATTATTTTACTTCCGGTCAAAATAAATAAAACTTTTCTGTTCTTTTGTCGTAAAAAATACATTTATTATAAGTAATTAAATTATCCATTGTTATCTATTACATTGAAGGTACTGATTATTTTACTTTAATTTGTTAGTTTTTAGTCTTACTTCAACTGAGTTAGTCACCTGCGAAGTCCGAGTCTCAGACTGAGACAATCAGAGGTGAATCGCACGTGGCAAATTTGTAAACTCTTGTTGGTCACCATCTGATAGATCTGTTGTGTTCTTTTATTTTTAAAAACGGTGACACTAATCTTACAGTGAATCAGGGTGCAAACACGCACATTTTTTGTAATAAATTTTTTGAAAATCATGCAAAATTAGCAAGTCGATCCGATTGTCAAGTTTGAGTTTTATTTTTACCTTGTAAGTGTTAGGAGGTAGGGCTAGTGAATTTTTAAGTCAGGCTAGTGAATTTTGAAAATCACTATCTCATGGCTAGTGGATTTTAAGAAAATTCTAGAAGCTACTGTCCAAGGTGTGATGGTTTATAAGTGATGGATTATAAGATCAATCCTGATCAGTGGTCACATTGTGTTATTTCCCATTCAGCATGTGATCCACAACTTGCATATTGAAGCTGCTGGTTTAGAGATACCTGTCTATTGCAAATTAGACATAAAAGACACCTTGCTGCCAATCAGAAAAAGTGTAATTATGTGGCAGCAGCAAATATCTTACAAATATAGGCTAAGAACATCTAAATATGAATGCATGGTAAATTATCCAGTCAGTATCATGGGCACATATGAAAAGTATGAGAGAAAACTGAAAGCTGAATTGTGTACTCACATCAAATGCAGTGACCATCTCATTATACACCATCAAGTCTTTCTCATTCTGATGTAACTGCTTATTTTGCTGAAAAACACAACAAAATATAAATTCATTAATTACAAAATACACATTAAACTTAATTGGCCAATTTCATGTTTAGGTTTCATAATACTGGGTTATATCAAAACTCATTTAGAAAGTATGTTAATAACACAGAGAGATTACAAATGTAGTCTGGTGTTAATCTAGGTTTATTAAAACCCAACATGTGAAATCAACACGTGGTTTAACCCAGGTTTCTATAATCTATCGATAACACAGATGTATGAAACTGTCCCGATGTTCAATTGAATGTCATACAAATTACATTTGAACCAATGAGGCCAGGCTAACATTTTATTTTATGAACAATATGGGCCAATTTTATATCTATGGATTATTGACCAGTTATATTAAACTATGGTTTAAACCTGGGTTAACAAACGGGTCATGTGTATTTAGATGTCTCGTTTTTGATGATCCTAGTTTAACACCATTATGTATGGCTTTAATAACCTGTTTTTTCTGGGTTTTCAGTGTTGTAAGTCTGTAAACCAGTGTTAAACCTAGGTTTTGATATAACCCAGTGTTAAAAACCCCAGACATACAAAATTAACCCTGTTTCTGTAGCAAATGTTCAAATCTTGGAAAAAGGGTCAGTGTTTTCCATATGGAGGTTAAATTAAAACACTCACTGTGTTATCTCGGTCAGTGATAGAGTATTTTAGTCTCGTCTCCAATCCTTTGATTTGAGACCGGATTGTGTTCAGCTCAGATTCCTTTCTCTTCTTCTTTAAGTGTTCCTTCATCTCTTCCTGAAGACGTTCCTTCCTCGACTTCAGCTGGTTCAACATTTTCTCATCCCAACGCCGGGCCTTTGCTCGCAAATCACTGTCAAGTTCAAAATAGCATAATGAATACGAACAGTCAAATAGCATTCCATAAAAGATAAAAGCAAAAACTGTTAATGATCAATAATAAACTCCACATAGATTACCATAAATCATAAACTAGCAAATTTATTGTGATAAAAATAATTATTTATGATTCTGAAGTTAAAAAGTTAATATTTAACACTAAATACCTGAATAAGAATCTTAATCAATTAACTGTTAACTTTGGATTACCAGATTTAATTTTTTTTTTAAATAGTATTATTTAGTTTATGATTGCATTGCAAATAAAAAAATGTCAATTCTGATTTTAGGATTCTGTTGAATATTCAATTTCTTTGATCCATTTCAACTATTAAATTAATCACTAATAAACTGTAACTGACAAGTGTTCTCACAAATATATCAAAGTTAATAAGACAAAAATAAACAACATGCAGTTCCAGTGCATGCATAAGATTCTAGGTGACAAAACTCATAAAACTGTTTGTAATATTGTTGCGCAAATGTTGATATAAGAGAGTACCAATATGTAACAGTATATCAAACATGCAGTTTACATGGTTATCTCCATCTATTCAAACTGTGGATGTAGCTAGTTCTTCAACTACAACACAAATTTAAAAATTAAGTAAGAGGCAAACCTTGCACCTCCAGATATGATACCAGATTTCTGGAAGAGAGTGCCATCTAATGCCACCGACTGAAAATAAAATAAGCATTTAATTAATTATATACTGTTTGTAACAGAAGCTAAAAACACAATGGTAAATCATCATAAATTTATATTCATTTTTAAATATTCAGATATACTATAATAAACAAACAAGTTAAAACCTGTTGTAACAATTCAAACACTTTGTTTAACAGTATTTAGTTTCAAATAATACTTAATATTAACTGAAGTGATGTTTTGGAACATAGTTTCCAATAACCCTAGATAATCCATAAGCAATCAACTAAAACAATTTCTTGACTTTGTATAAAAAAATATTTGAAAGAGAAATATTTCATAAACTCATGGTACGGTTAAGCATGCTTTGAAGAACTGGCACCAGGCATTTCATACAATGATAACATACAGTTCAAAAAGAGTATTACTGTAACTCTTTTATATTGGGTGGGGGAGGATAGGGAAATCCCTCCCGAGGGGCACTAAATCAGGTTTTTATCAGATTTTGTGACCCCGAGGGTAGGATTTCCCTATCCACCCCCACCCAGTATAAAAGTCTTTTTCTCTTTCTTTTCAGAAAAAAATGGGTAAAACCGGAGTAAAATTGTAAAAAGGAAGCCATTTTTTAAAATAAATATATTTGTTTATTTTACAGTATATTAACATGAAAATAGTATTTTAAAATTCTTTATATATGAAAATGTCAAACTGCGTTTGCAGATAAAAATTAACAGCAACACTTACAATTCTTCAGTATTTCTGTTTACTGCATTGAAATTACGCAACATTGTGTAAACTATCCATTTATGTCGTTTCACTACTAGTGTATATATACGCTTTAAAAAATAGTCCACTTTCTGGTTTTTTATAATCATTAATATCTGCCACGAAAATATTGACATCACACATTTAGACCCAGCCATTACGTTTGGTCGTACAGATTCTAATGTCGTTGGATTGTCAAACAAATGGAATTGCACACTATATGGGCTTTTATTTACGCAGATATAACTATTTTGGAAATATTGTATGTATAATTATTTGTGTCCAAGTGCCTCACATTTATTTATTTGAGTGCAAGCTTGACTGGGGAAGGAGGTCTTTTGTATTGGAGGCTACAAGTTATTACGCGCACGTGATTTGCCATGTAAGATAGAAATTTGTTTCATAGCTTTCTTTCATGGGATAACTCTATCTTAACATACGTAAGAATGAGAGAAAAAAGTTTCCACAATTTTTTTAATTCTCCAAATTTTTTTATTGAAAAAATGTGTCAATTCACCTACTGGCCTATATATTAAGTAAGATAACTGGAAATTTGTTACTCGTGGCCTATATATTAAGTAAGAAAACTGGAAATTTGTTACTCGTGGCCTATATATTAAGTAAGAGAATTGGAAATTACTAGCCCAACCAGAAACCCACTGGCCATGACCAAATCCTTGAAACTGCAGTCCTCAGTTATAGGTCATGTCTGGTTTATCCTTTTTATAGATTTCTACACTCCTATTTCTTGTTTGTTATTATTTTGTGTGTGGGGGGGGTGGAGGTGGAGCTGGGGTAACAAAAGAATTTGTTACATCTTAATATACAATGTTCATAGAAAAGTCTGTTGACTAAGAAAATGTCTTATTAGATTGCGGTTGTCTTCATTAGATTAAATTAATGTTTATTTTACATGTATCGCGTATAATCAGTTTCATGGCTGTATCTGGGTCTGGTCTATTTCTGTACAATTTGTTTACAATGAATGCGCACAAGTGAATTATTATGTTACAGAAATACAAATGTTCACTTTCAAAAGACAAAATTAGAAAAAAACATCTGAAATTTACTAAAAATTTACTTTTCAAAAGGTTGAGTGATGCACAACACTCATTTGGCATTGTAGATTCACTAAATAATGTGCAACATCAATACATACCAAAACAAGCAGCAATTTTCACTGGCAGAGCTCACAAACATGACATTGTGTTGTTTGCCTTAAGTTTAGAAAGTCACATGACATGTTTTAAGCTATGACAACTAGACTGTAACTCTGTCTAAAAATAGATCGGACCCGGATACCAATTCCTAAAATGTCAACATCCGACCAGGTTGGGATTTCTTTTTTTAAATGTATAAACATATAACATTTGAAAGATTTGTTATTTTAATAGTAACATAACCAAGGTAAAATATTATTCAATTACATTGATCATGCGATTACATCTGTGCGTACACAGAAGCTTTCCCCCCTTAATAGACCGGAAACTGATTACTCGAGGATACAGCCAATCATTTTCATTCTGTTCCTATGAGTCACACCCATTACAGGGGTAAAGCGCTGACTAATTTCTGAAAGAGACCTCGGTAAATGTAGTAATGATAATTGTAGTAAACACACCATGGATAGAAAACAACTGTGTGAGGTTTTGGTCGTTTATTTATTTGTTTAGAACGTCTTTGATGGTCACACTTATGATAATACCAGTAGTATTTCTCATTTTATGTTGTACTAAACTACCAGCTCCGGTAGTGCAGTGGTAAGGCTATCAAACTCATGACCGGTAGGTACTGGCATCAAATCTCAGTCGAGGTATGTGATTTTAATGTTAGTAAAGACATGTGATTTTTAATCTCACTATTCTCAGTATTGGCTCCAACCCAGAATAAGTACTCCACAAGGCTCAGTGGTTAGGTATATAACACATACTAAACTATGTGGTCTACAACTGGTTTATCAAAGACTGTGGTATATGTTATTCTGTCTGAGAAAAAGTGCTTAATATATCAAATATCCCTTGCTGCTTATTGATAAAGAGTAGCCACATTAGTATTGCATCAGCTGGTTTTGTATCTCCTACTAACACTATTGTCCTGGATAGACTGCACAGGCAGCTGAGCTAGGTGCCCAGGACAGTGTTATTGAACCATAATTGGATATAACTAAGCATGGGAACAAAATACGACCAGCCAACCTGTACTAAACTAGGTGATTTGAGAGAAATGGAAGGTGATCCTCTAAGACAGGTGATTACCAGTGGCCAGACTGTATGTGTAGATTTAAGTTTATGGTAGTATAGCTATTTACAAGTAACTGCATGTGTTTGTTCTGGTTATCAGTATTTACCGTTTATCTTTTTCTAAATTGTAGTGACCCCATTATCTAAGTAACCCTTGGGTGTGTCATAAAAAAATATCCCGATACCGTTACACATGTTCTGTATTTACCTGTGTTATTGTGTGTACCTGTGACTGATGGCAATTCAGCACAGTACTTGTTATGGGTGTAATAGGCTATGAACCGAGGAGAAAACAAATGCTTGTGTACAATGTACATGTATCAAATGACACTTAAAACAAGATACATGCATATCTAGCTGGGCTACATTTAGGCCACATGTATATTACATGTCAATTTATTTCGTCATACATGTACATATATACAAGTTATACTACAAAATGGTTTTTCTAGGTATACACATACAATTATGTTGTAATTAACTTTCACGTGACTGTTGTTTACCTTGTCATCCAGGGATCGAAATGAGGACAGTGTCTGGTAACCCAGAGGTTAGTACAAAATATGAACCTGGTAACCTCTAATGTATTAGGTACATAAAGGCCTTGATTGTTAACCTTATAACCATTTGTTGTTTATTTTTCAATTACATGACTGTACATCTGTTGTTTACTTGTTACAGAAGATCTCATTCAACTTGCGTTTACAATTTTACATATATATAAGAGGAAAGGATGGTTTGTTTGATTAAAACCACAGCACGTTGATTAACTAGTGATGATTAGATGTCAAACATAATGTAAATGTATGTTATTTATGAAGATACCCAATAGTACCATATCAAGGACGGCCCTTGAAATTCAAGATGGCAAAAGGCAGTGCTGTGGTAAAAGTTATATAAAATTGGTACGTAAAACTGGTTTGTGCTGCAAAATATTACTGTGGCTTGAATATTAAATATTTTATGAAGCATGCTTATTTGTTGAAATTGCTGTTGCAGTGCAAACATAAAAAGATTTATCAAAGGCATTTAAGTTCTGTAACATTATGTAAGTTTCAAAGGTTAAAACATGTACTGGTAGGTTACTCTTTCTGATTAGAAACAAGTATTCTTTCATAGGCACCTTCCTACTGCCTTTGTAAACCAGTCAGGAATCACCAGATGGAGCAGAAATAGCCCAGTGGGTGAATAGAGACTACATGTAGCTGTATTGATGAGTTTGCAACTGCACGTACATGTTGTTAAATAGAGGATTCAGTTGAGATAGTCGCTTATTATGTATTGTCCTTGACATTGATATCTGGTAACCTGAACAACCATTCCAGACGTTTTTCCTAGTGAGTTGTTTACTGGTGAAGTTTATGAAACACAATCCATGTTGTATTTGTAGTAATTGTTGTGTTGTTGTTATTTAAGTTTTAAATTTTTTATCAGTACTTTAAAGCTGCAGTATCTGCAATATTTCAAATATTTAGAATAGATCTTCCAAGTTTGCTTCATGTATGTTACAATATTGTTCTGTTTCAATCAAATGGTATGTTTTATCGAAGTCACATAAACCTTAAAACTTACAACTAAAACAGGTTGTTCATTATTCAGTTATTCTGAACATTTATCATCAGGAGAACATGTGGTAGTGTTGTTGTCAATATCAGAAATGGGCCATCTAAAAAATCCAACACATTATATATTAAACAACTGAAAACATGTACACAGAAATCAGTAAATCAAGATACTTTTAAACAGTGTTTTGAATTATGTTTACATTTTGTGTTTATAAATTAATATTTAATATTGAAATTATCCATTTTTAAACAGTTTTTACCCACTCCCCTCCATAACCATTACATGTATTTTTTTATACATAAATGTATAATGCAATATTTAATAGATAAATATTTGATATTTCAGATGGCACCTAAAATAATTATGATTAAAAATAAAATAGCATTAAAGAAACACGGAGTGACCTTTTAACCTCTGTATGATGAAATTTTGCTAGCTTGGTTTGAGGCAGCTGTGATAGGGACACGTGAATTTATTAAAACTGCAGTTATGTTTGTATTTTAAATAATAAAAGATGGGGAGAAGAGATTGCTGCTTTAAAGCAGTGTGTGCACTAATTTTGTTGTGACTTGGAGAAATGAAGTGATAGGGGATGTTATCTGGAGAGGCCATAGCACCCAAAAATAAACAAAATTCTAACTAATGTCCATGCTGTTTGTTTATATTGTTAATGTGAGGGGGCGAGGGGGGTAGCCTCACCAAATTTCAAAATTTTCTTTAAGTGATCCATTTTCCAATTGGAGGAAGGGGTGGGATGGTGTTCAGAAACTACCTGTGTGTGATATCATTAAAGAAACAATAATAACTACATGTACATGAATCTGTATTCACATTTAACAATAAATTATAAACATTCCTCATTTATCAGCATAGTTTTATTTTATCATTTCCTGGTACAGATAAATCTCAAACTAATTTATTAAACTAACAAAGCAACACTAACAGCATTTATGTTTGTTTACTTAAATAGAGCGTAATTGTGCTTGATTGTCACTGTAATTTCATTATTCATATTGCAGCTAACACTACATTAAATAAAAACTTGTACACATCCGTATTGCATAAAAACATCTGATTGGTTGTTTGTCATCACATCAGTGAGGCTGAGTGATTCATTCTTGTTTTCTTCTTATGAGTTAGTCACAGTTAGTAACCAGCCTGGTGTGCATTGGTTAAGCTGTCAGACTCGTAGCTGGTAGGTACTAGGATCAAATCTCAGGCGAGGCATGGGATTTTTAATCTCAGTATTTGCTCCAACCCCGATGAGTGCTCTGTGAGGCTCAGTGTATACTACTTACACTGACCAGTGGTCTATAACTGGTTTATCAAAGGCTGTGGTATACCATGTATGCTATCCTGTCTGTGGGATAGTGCATAATAAAAGCTCCCTTGTTGCTTATCAATAAGAGTAGCCACATTAGTGTGGCAGCAGTGGGTTTTAACTCTTCTTCTAACACTAACTTCTATCCTAAATAGACAGCACAGGAAGCTGTAATTGGATATAAGCAGGAAAATAAGTACCACCAAGCAAGCAGTTAGTTACCTGACAAACAGTTATAAACCTGTACACACCTGGCATGTCCATTGTATGACATTATTTCTGTTTCATTTCTACCATTTGAGTAACCTCATACATGTAGATAATTATGTACATGTGCATGTATACAGCGTGTTGTAGAAGTATATGTACAAAATTCCTTCTTATTCAGGCATCACATTGTTGAATAACCACAGCGTGTTACGGATTTTTTTTAATGGCTTTGTTTACTGTTTTCCCTTTAAAACCTTCAGTATAATGTCAAAAATAAAAATAAAGTAAAATAAGTTTAAATTCTTTAAAAATATTTTCTAAATAATAGAAAAATATTAACTGGACATTGCACTAACTGAGTGCCTGGGAAGCAGATTTTAACCATCATTTCAAGATAAACTAAAATGAAGTTCAGCACTAACAGTTGAGTCACTTACATGTAAGTTGTGCTTGGTAAGAGATTCATCAACACTTGCTAGAGTTTCCCTGATTTATTTTCTCCTTACTGTTAAACCATATATAGTAATTGGGAACCAGTGAAATCAGTCATTACCATTTGAGAGATCTATATGAATAATTATTCCTAATCATGTCTGAAACATGGTTTGTTCAGACGTGGGATTTTGCCATCGATAGAGAAAATAAGAAAAGATAAATTCAATAAACTGGTTGTATTTAGCTGTATAAGTAATTATAGATACATGTATGTAGTCCATTGTTTATCACGCAGTCACAGACCTGTCAGACGTTCATCTCACTATATTGACTTAATTACATACCGTAATTGGGATATTGCTGTTTTGCCAGCCACTGTTAATAAGTTGTCACTGATGAACATTGTTATAAAAATTTGTGTGTTCATTTAGACAAGAGCTAAATGATACATAAACAGCCCTTTCGTTCTTTATTTTCAATCTAAAATCTGGGATAGACAGCATCTGGATTAGGCAGAGTTTTATTCATAGCAAATGCACTATCGCTGGATGTGACATTGAAATTGTGCTGGTTAATACTAATAGTAATTTGGATTAATACACAGATGCCAGTTTATGTATAGTTCAATGTAATTTGATTATTATATTGAACATACAATACTTTCTAATAGCCACTTCTTAAACAGTGTGCTAGGTTGTCATAAACACATTCTGGACTTGTCTCTGCAATGTACACATATATATGCATATACTTATTGTCTTTGCGTGTGATGATGATTGAGTTGTCTGTCTTCACATGACTTGATCACCTTTTTCTTTTATAATGTTTTTTGTATATTTGTCTCTTTCCTCAATCTTATTAAAAAAATTACATTTTTATTTTTTTTTAATAAATAATATATAGTTATCCAGTGATGTTGTTATTGTATTTATATTGTATGTATAATTGAAGAGCTCAATTGCAAAAGGGGTGAGATCCATTTTTTTCATAATGGAGTCTAAAGCGCTGACTATTAACCCAGGGCTTCATGAATTTTTTTTTAATCCACTGGCCTTCAGACCAGTGATTTTCAAAATTCACTAGCCCAACTTAAAAATTCATTAGCCTTCCTCCTAATGATAAAACTCAAACTTGATGATTGGATCGACTCGCTACATTTTGCAGGAATTTTATTTATTTTTTACCAAAAATGCACCCTGATTCATTGTTAGATTAGTGTCACCATTTTCAAAAACAAAAAAAATAATAAAAACACTACAGATCTATCAAATAGATTTGTAAATACAAATTTATTTACAAAAAATGCCACGTGCAATCCATTTGTCTCTGGCTTCGCGGATGACTGACTCGGTTGGAGTAAGACTAAACACTGACAACCTAAAGTAAAATAATCATTACCTTCAATGTAATAGATAACAATGGATAAATTAATTACTTATAATAACTGTTTTTTTAATGATAAAAGAACAGTAAAGTTTGATTTGATTTGACCGGAAGAAAACAAATCTTGGTAGAGAAGCCATTCGCCACTCTCCGGGATATTATGACATCTTGCCAGAAACAAAAACCTTTGTCTACGTTTTTTTGCAGATTACATTAGCGAGTTATTTGACATGTTCCAGGCTAATAATAGTCAGACTTTATTTATCGAAACTAGTATGTCGAATGCTTGTTTTGACCAGAAGAATCTTTGGAATATTACAACATCTTGCCGGGAACAGAAATCTTACCAATCTTGGACAGCATTATTTTGCAGATTATGCTAGTGAGTTATTTGGTGTGTTCCAGGCTAATAATAGTCAGACTTAATTTATTGAAATGAGTATGTTGAGTGCTTTTCATTGGTGTTTTTTTTATTCCGTTTTCTTCTTCTTCTTTTTTGTTTGTTTGAAATTCCAATAGCCGTCGGGCTAGTGGAAAGTGATTATTTGGTAGCCCGACTGCAAAAACCAATAGCCACAGGCATCGGTCTACCGTATTCTAGAAACCCTGTAACCCTTGCTTCAACATGACAATGAGTTTCAAAACAGCATATATCCATAAGTGAAGGACTACTGAATGTTCACTAATATTGCAAAATGGATTAAACCAGTTCAGTTTATTGTCCTTTTCTTTTGAGCTGTTAAGTGGTCTGTAAGCCCTTCAATATATATAAAGAAGAGGACCCAGTAAGTTGTCAAACTAGTGTCCAATCCTTTTTCTATTTTGAAATATAATATTTTTCAATCAATGTACATGTATTGCATAAGTCATACATGTACATAAACTATAGTAAAAGTTCATCTGTTCACATTGTGTCTATTGATGGTCATTGATCAGTTACATTGTTTATGGTTTATTTCTCACAGATTGGCAGATTTTGTTCTTTTGTTTACACTTCTTATTATGTGTAAACAGTCAAATGTTTAGAAACATGCTTGCATTATTGGTTTAAGCTACATATACAGGTACAAATGTACATTGTATATGTATTGAACATCTGTGCCTAGTCGATGATAATAATTAGAAATAATTTCATGCCAGAGAGCCACATGTACTAATATTGTAAATGTTGTCCAGTTGCTTGTATGTTTTCAATTCTACAAGAATTGGGTTTTGTCATCATCTCCATTTGGAAATAGCAGGAGAACATTCAGTTGCTCATCTGAAAATCATTCCAGGTAACAAAAAAAATTCAAATGGGAAGAGTACATTCGTTTTATAGAGTTTTATAGTTGATAGGATAAAGCAGTGTCAAAAGCTGTGAGTATGAGCAATCACTCATCTGTAATGTAGAGAGAGCTGTGTAGAATGTTTGTTAACTTAATACACGTAGCTAGTTGAAAAATAATATATATTAGCTTGTTGAAAAATAATATATATATATATACTGAAGTGTGGTGGTTTTTCTTTATTGTTTAGTGATTTTCAGCATCTGCAATACCAAGGTAATTGATATATATTCTCAAGTCATTTGTGTATACATATATATAGAAATGTTAATTTGCACTCAAAGTTAAAGGGTACCGGTCATCAACAGATAAGTAGTGCGTGATCGATTCATTTGGTGTTAAAAACCACATTCCTAAAACGAGCGGTCGGCTCCGTAGTACTGGTCAGCAGCGCTTCGAAGGTTTGGGTTAAAAACAAAAGTGGGCGGGACTATGCATAGAAATGAACCA
>JAULBS010131217.1:0-13395 GCA_032355785.1 Symmetromphalus regularis
TTAAATCATATCAACTTGTGATAAAATCTATTAAATCATATCAACTTGTGATAAAATCTATTAAATCATATCGCAGTAATGTCTAATAAATAAAATATATGTGATGATATTAAATATTAATTAAGTGATGCATATATGTTTGTGATAATATCTATCAAATCATTTATGTAATATTTATTTGATATGTATATTATTTAATTATTTTTATAATATATTTTTTGTTGTTTAACGACACTGCTAGAGCACGTTGATTTATTAATCATCGACTATTATGTCAAATAGTTGTTAATTTTGACTCGTAGTCTAGTTTGAATGTATATAATAATTTATTAAATGGCAATTATATATATATATATATATATATATATATATATATATATCCAGAAAATAATATAGATGTAATAATCACTAAATTACATATATGTGTTACTAAGTAAATAACATCATATCGTAATATCTTGTAAATCGCGTATTTAATAAATGAAATGCATATGATAATACAAAATGTATATGGTAAATAAATAGTATATACGAACAATCAAATAAACATACACACAGACGCACCGCCTTCACACACACGTACACATTAATAATACATGTTTGTTGGCTGATTTTTTTTTTTTGTTGTTGTTGTTGTTATCCAGCATTATTATAATATATCTATATGAACATTTTTCCATTCTAGTGTATCGGAATTGCAGCCTCGTTCTGAGTTTAACATCCTATTTCATATGTTCTATTTTTAGATGGGAATTCCCAAGTGTTGCGCTAAAATCTCCACGTCTTGTGCAATTGGATCGTCAAGTTTAACCTGGCCGGATTCTGGCGGTTTCCGGCACATTTTTGCGGTATCCTTACATTTTTCCAGGAAGACATAATGGGAATACACGATATTGAACGCGTCAACCATGGAAATAATAGTGATGAATTTAAAATATGTTTTTGATATAGCAATTTTTAAAGACAACCATAATTTGCACCGTCATCGGAGAAAGATAAAGAAAAAAGGGATTGTCCAATGCCCCCTACCCCAGCTACTCTAGGCATAACATCTAACATTTAATGGTTACTTTGTATAATTTTAATGACATAAAGAAAACAAAGAAAATATTTCCACCTATTTCATCTTATTTTAAAGAGAACATTGTACATAATTTTGTTGTCAAATTTGTTTGTTCGTCATTTTCAAAGATATATTAATATAATCTGTTTTTATAACATAAATTAAAAACCAAATAATTTTAATGTACACATAAGTATATGAACTAAAGTAATGTTAAAATAACTGGACATAACTTCCATCAAAAAAGGTTTTATCAGTGGAGTAGGAAGGTGCCGAAAAGTGGGTGGGGTGAGGCTGGGGGCACACAGATACATACACATATTTAAATAGGAAATATATACGAAATAGCTAAAACGTCAGGGCACATCAGGGGCGGTTCCAGAAATTGTGAATAGGAGGAGGCGCATCTTTGGAGGGCGAAGCCCGACCATGCGAGTACCGAAGGCGCGAAGCCCGAACTGGTAGTTTTACAAGAAAAAATTTCATTGCCCGAAAATTAGGAACGCGTGCGCCAGGTTCTACACCTCCCCCACCCCACCCCATTAAAGCGCGCCTGCACATGCCCCACTTGCCCTCCCACCATCCCCGCTTCCATTGTCAGTGGTTATCATATCTTTATACAGGAAAAAGAAAATCATATTTGTATGGGAAAATAAGATTAGTTAACACGTGTATAATATACATATGGTAATATAATTATCTAATACAACAGGCACGCATCTTTGTAATCAACACGTTATACATGTACTGATAAATGAAATATGTTCTTGGAGTGCTTTAAAAAGTATGTTCATGACTTTAAATTTATTAAATAAATAAAAAAAAACCCATTAATTATCATATTTGCAATTTTAATAAACCAATATCAGTCATTATTACTAGTTTTCGTCAAACTGGTATGCTAGCATGTTCCAATATTCAGGAACACACGTGTTAAAACGGGATATGACATGAATATTCTGTTCGGGGAATTCCCCAAGCCTCGCTTTAAAATAATAGTGCAATCTGACCTTGGTAGTGAGAATAAGAAAAAACTCGATAAACCCATCAATAATTTCATTCATATCCATCAAATAATTTGTTTCCTTCTTGGCCTGAATGCACTAAATCTTAATACAGTTCTGGCGATCGTAATACTTCAATACAATTCCATAATAAACGCTGGAGAGCTAGGAACATAATATTTACTTGCTGTGGCAACGTGTTCCCAGGGGAGTAACGCCGCCGCCATTGACCTGTGACTAGATCACGCCCAGCCAATGGGAGAGAGGGAATCCCGATAATCGCCCGTAGTCCACCAATAATCTATGACTCGGGCCTGGTGTCAGCACATTCTTCTACTGGATCTGTCAGAGAGTGCATGCATTTTTCTTACCTGTCTCTCGTACACGATTCAACCACCTGCTTCATTTTACTCCATTATGACATTAACGGAAATTACTGAAAACCACAATATGCAGCAAGATCCGCAGTAAGTGTTGTTTATTAAAAGTTATTTCTTTGTGTTTGTTTTTCACTTGTTTACTAGCTCGGAACGTTAAGTGACACGTCAACCTATTCGATTTGTTATATTAAGTGTCAGTGACCATCAGACCAAACTGGTTGCAATATAAATCAGTGGTTATGGTCTGAATCAGTGTGTTTGTCTAAGTTAGGGGTGGGCTATCAGTATCCGATATTTGCAAAGGCTAAGCGAGAGCGATTATGAATTTATAATCAGAAGGTTTATTAAAATTAAATGATTTTGTTTCACGTTTTGTATTACATTTAATGCTTAATTTAAAAATTGTTCAAAATAACTTGAAATAAATGTTGTTGTTTTTATTTGTTTAAAAACTTAATGCCATTGGCGTAGCTTGGGTATTTTTTCTAGAGAGGCAATGCTAGTTATTTCTGGGTTTTTAATTAACTTTTATAATATTAATCACATTAAAAAAATTTCTGCAAAAATAATCTATTGAGGCAGTTCCCTCATTGCCTCGACGGAAGCTACGCCACTGAACGCAAAGTATGAGCCAACGCAAATAATGCGATCTTTAAAACTGCTTTTTTGTTTTATTTGTGTAAAAATGAACACAAAAAAATCCCTCGATCTTAATGGATATTCTGAAAATAGCACAAAAATGAGAAATTTGTTATTTAACTTTATGTTTCACGTGATAAGTACATATTTAGACTGTATGCAGATCCATGCATTATCAGGGTGTTCCCACATCCTCCTAGTCACCCGTTTGGCGGGATCTTATTCTCTGTCTAGAGCGTGACTTGATGACGTCACTACCTCAAACAGGTATCCCGTGTTAAGCTCTCGGGTTACCTTGAACAAACAAAGAATACGACACCAATATGTCTTGTAATATATGAGAATTTATGTTTAAAAATATAATACACGTATGACGCTTTTAATGGGCAAATCTTCGCCTGAAGTGCACGTGTTAGCTGTCTTGTGTTTTCGGCCTTCCAATATGGGGCATCCCTGTTTGACTCAGCAGAACGTGAAAGCGATGAGTCACCGCGGACTGACTGAAACGTTTCGGTAACGTTCTTGTGGTGTATGTAACGCTTAATCACCTCTGTCAATAAAGCCTTTTTGTACTTTTATCTTGTATTATTGAAGTATTTTGCTTTGTGTTGCAGACATAATCCAAACATTGGCTCCAGCCTCAGAGAGACGATCTGGCAGAGTATCGAGCAGGGCAGGCTTACCTGTGGCATGTTTAACTGCGCAAAATTATTGGAAAGGTAAATACCCAATCTATTTTCAGGGGCGTTGAAACGCAATTTATATTGGAGGGGACTGGGGGAGGGGGAGGCGGCGGCTCCCGTTTCTGAACATCAGAATTTGTCGGTGAATAATTCAACAATGAATAAAAAAACATATTTATGAGAATTATTGGGAGGGGGTCTGCAGCCCCCCTTCCCCCCGGCTCTAATGCCCCAGATTTTTAAATACTAGTAAATGAAAATTAAGTAAAACATAATCTTATTTTTGTGATCTGTTATTACTATCATAGGTGGAGCTGGGTTTTTTATTATCATTATTATTATTTTTTTTACATTTTATTATTATTTTAAATATATGATTGACGTTTTTATTGCAAAAAGTGATATTGATTTTCAATTTGAATCGTGTTTTTATTTTTATTTATTATTAATGAATTCATTTTAACAAATTATTTTGACAAGAATTAAATATATTTTGCTTTACTAAATGACATAAAGGTGGGGGTGAGTGGGGGGACAGGAGGACAACACAAAATTGAAAGAAATGAAAAAGAACTGTTGTATAGATTTCAGACCTTTAAAAAATATTTTTTTATTGATTGTTAGATTTAAAACAAAGCTTCTGTTGTGTAAAATATATATATCCAAGTAATACCAAGTATTTCTTTAAAAAAATAATTTAAAAAATATTAAATTTTTATTTATTTCTCTTTCAGTAATCCTGAGAACGTTATGCTGTGCGTGCTTCCCGAGGCGGTTGATGACGTCACAGTGCACATCCATCAGACACTAATTGTTGCCTTCTGTCTGGAGAATAATATTAGACTGATCCGGGTAGGTGTTGATTATGTTCATCATTGGGGTATCATTTTACTTTGTAAATGATTAGAACCCATATAATTTATGACAATGTACACCTATATCTTCCCACAGTATCAATGTTTCTCCAGACTTCATATATTCCAATACTATTGCAAAATATTGAAGTTTCTGAACTTTCTGGAGAATCTTGAAGACCCATCATCAATGGCTATTCCGTCTAAAAGAGGATTAACAGAGATCAAATATCTCCCCTTAGGCTTATTCAAGATGTGAGTTCTTTAAAGATCGAATGTGTGCCCACAGACAGTTGTCTCGACCGTTTTAGTGATCTTAGCACATACATAGCTGCTTGTGATCGATACGTTATATCCAAATCACTATCATCCATTTCATTAATGGTTGTATATCTACAACATTTCCACACTGAATTGGATTAGAATTTTAAGAATGTAGATATGCATATGTGTTTTGTAGACCGGCGCACTGGTGGTAAAAGGCACAGGCCAGATGGGAAATATAGGTCCTCATTTCAAACTGCGTATTAAGTTGTTTTTCTTCTAATCAGTGCTAAATACCAGGGAGAGCGGGGCTTCACAAACTCGTAGACTGGTACCAACTGGTTGTCTCTTTTTGTATTATTTTCTACATAATCAGTGAATGCTATTTCATAACGAATATGCTTCACTGGTGCGGGATGTTGCTTAAATGGTAGTGTCCGCCTGTGAACCGATCGGTCGTCGGATCGATCCTTCTCAGTGGACCCATCTGCAGTTTGGGTTATTTTCCGTTCCAATCAGTGGTCCACAACTGGTTCATCAAAGGCCGTGGTATGTGCTGTCCTGTCCGTGGAACGGTACATATAAAATACAGCTTGCTGCTTATCGGAAAGAGTAGCCTATGCAGCAGGGGTTCCCTCTAAATAAATATGTCAGAATGACCATATGATTGACGTCCAATAGCCGATGATAAGATAAAAATCAATGTGCTCTTGAGGTGTCATTAAATAAAGCAAACTTTACTTTTTACATTAAATGACACGACATTTTGTAATTTTATGTTCATTGTTTAATTTGTTTAAAAAGTATTAACCATGATTCTCGAGATCACGTCAAAAGAATTTTGAATTACATGTAATCTCAGAGGAGTTATAATCACAACTGAAGACAGGAACTAATTCAAACATTTTTCCTCGAATTGCCCTACTGAGAGTTACAGGAAGTAATTATCTCCAGCACGAACAAGGGAAGACAACTTGTACAAAAATAACCTCTATAGGTGAATTACTAATCAGTTGACCGCTAAAATGAATTAAAAGACTGAAACCGAAGATTTTACCGTTTAAACAGAAAAAAGTTGCTCGGCATAAGTGCATTGTTTTTTTAAATATACAAAAAAATTTGATTGTTTACTATTTGTTATCAGTCACAGACTGGCAAAAAAGGCATTTTCTCACCCAAAGAGTTTAGGGGTCATCAATTTGTTTTCATCATTTTCACAAGCATACAAAACTTATTCTTTTTCCGGACCCCCTTCCTCCCCCCACCCCAAATGCGCACAAACTGGAAAGCAAAAAAAAAAAAAGATTTCTGAAATAGTATTATCGTGATGTTTTATTATTTTGAAAATCGTGTATGTCCCTTTAACTACCTTGCCCAAAGTATGTTTTTTGTACGCTCGTGAAAATGATGAAAAAAATGGACAACCCCTTAGATGAGTGGAAATAAGCAGAAGAAGAAAAGATCAATAAAAATTATCTTCCTTTTATTTTTCAACTGTCTGGAATACAAATCTAGTACTTCTATATACTATCTCTTTTAAACACATAAAGTTTATAAAAGTTCTGCAGACAGAAATTCAAATCAAAGAGTAAGAATGTGTCCCTGATTAAAAAGAACTATTCGTAACAGAAAATACTACTTCGATCAGTGTAGGAGACATTCACTTGACATACATTCTGCCATTTAAAGAATACAATATAAGAAAAACAGTTAATATCAAAATGCTAGTCAGAAGACAATAGGAGCATGTGAAGCTCATTGTATATATATGGTATAGTAAAAAAAAACCTTCCATCTTGCACCAATACAGTATATAGCTTCCTTCAGTTCAAAGTCTTTCTAAAAATATGAAAAAGGCCACTTTACAAAACCACCGGTTTTACATAAAACACATCTAAAATACGTATTCTTAAGAAACTGTCACATGATGCAGTTTTGTATGAAACTGTTGCATCAACATTTTTCTGGTGTGATTGAAAGTCAATACTATTTTGAACATGCATGGTATTTATTTTCAGCACTGTACAAACATTTCCCAGATAGACAGCTTGTGATGTTATCCAGAAATGTTTCATGTAATTTGAGTGAACAAACCAATCAATAATTAGCTCTTAAATAAATTGCAAATGGCATCACAAAATCCACAGACTGTTCACATTCTTGTTTCAAGATGAAATTACAAGGATTCGTTTGTAATTCTCTACATTTCCACAGACTGTTCACATTCTTGTTTCAAGATGAAATTACAAGGATTCGTTTGCAATTCTCCATACATGTATTTTCCTATTTGTACAAAACATACACATTTTGAGAATCCATCTAAAACTCACACATTTAAAATGTAAATTTATAAAATAAAAATATTATCCAGACTTCTTAATTTTTGGGAGATAGGGGAGGATTGATTCAATATTTTAATGATTAATATAAATTTGTATACTGACCAAGACTCCCTCACTATTATTACAAAAATAAAAATGTTTCATCTTTTCCTGCCAACACTAAAGTACAACTGTTACAGTGAATGTAAACAAGATGTAATCATCAGTTACTGTCAGTTTCATGATCGTTAAAATCACATCCAAAAATGAACCAAAATGGCATTCACAGATTTGAGAATAGGAGGCAAATGATAGTTCAATTTCTCCTACCTCAATTCCTAATGAGGTGAAAGAAAAAATAGGTTTCCATTATGTGCTGTCAACATCAATAAAACAATGAGGTTATCTAAAATTACAAAGTTTAGGTGGGTTAGACTAGAATCTATTTTCAGACCTGCATGCAGCGTAGTGGCACAGAGTGGCATCAACAATGTTTAGAATCAATTGAATACAACACTGTATGGTCATGTGCTAGCCTCCTTACAATACATATTTTAACCTGTTACAAAGGACACCTGTTGTAAGTTCTTGAGGTGGCTTTTATTGACAGTTTTTAATAATGCATGAGTGCCATGAACAATTTAGAGCATCAGTTACATACAACACTTCAGTCATGTGCTAGCCTCTTTACAATACATATACATATTTTAACCCAATATAAAGGACACCTGTTGTAAGTTGCTGAGGTTGCTTTTTATACACAGTTTTCAATGTCTAAACAAACCCTGCAACGACAATTCAGTGCAGCTGCCTCCGAAACATCATCACTAAAATCATTTCAGAACATCTTGGTGAGGGACAGATCATTATCTAAAAACATCATCTACGACTTCAGTGTTTGACCTAGTGGCATATATTTTGTTTAATAAAACTATTCACTAATCCAGACAACAAATCCACATGGATCTGGTAAACACCAGATATCTCTTTTGAAATCAACTGCACAATAATTTTAAAAAAATGAAGAAACCACCATACAAAAACTCGTGAAAAATCTAGACCCTATGTATAGAGAGTCATGTGAGCCAGTAGATGGTCTATAGTTTGCCAGTCAGAAGATATTGTTTGTATGTGCTGTATCACAAACCCTTAGCTAAAAGTATCCAACATGTAGCTCACTGAACATTTAAGTGATGGTGTACCCTTAGTGTATAAAGTGTTTATCATCATCTAAATATTCAATATAAACTATGTGTTTGAATATATATCTGTTTGGATAAGTCTGTTTGGGAATTCCATGATATGATGCATGTAGTCCTTCTGTCACCATGCTTATCTTAAATATTCACTCATATTCCAAACATTTAAAATAATGTGGAATTTTAAAGTAAAATATCGTAATTATTTTTTAAAAGAGCATAAAAATGACAGTAAACCATCACGTGTAAATGACACATAAAAATGATTAGTACATCCATTTATAAAAAAATCACATTTTTATTTACGTACATGTACAGTTGAAGTTTGTGCCCTGTTTCCGATATACATGTAACAACGATTAATGAAAACTGAGTTTTTGTTAAAATTATTTAACTTTATTTTGATGTGATCATTTTCTACTTTTACAAATACAGAAGAAAGAAAATCTTCACAGTTTTGAAACTGGGTTACATGAACACAATAAAGTACAGGTCTGAATTTTTTTTTTTAAACTTAATAAAGTAGACATTGGCTTATGAATTATTAAATTCTTAAGATTAATTAATCCTTCACTGCCAACTCTGGTCAATGAATAGTTGTTCCCTATGGAATCTTAGCACAATTTCCATTCAGCACGATGTTGGTCGATGAAGAACATGAACATGTATGAACTGACATTAAGTTGAGAAGTAACTTCAAATTGATTGTTTAAAGATATTTTAGGTTGCAATTTAAATTGGAACATATTTCTTTAGTTGCTGTTAAAATTGATTTAAATTTGATTGAAATTTTCAGGAACGTACTATTAAAAGTCTGAAGCTACAGCTTTTTTGAATGCCCATTGTACATATCGAGGTTTGACTGCAAAAAACAGTTACCATACTGTCCAAAATACCATACTGTCCAAAATACCATACTGTCCAAAATACCATACTGTCCAAAATACCATACTGTCCAAAATACTATCTTAGAGAAAAATTATTTTAAAGTTAAATCCCGTGTAAAATCAGAATGTTTTTATAATTCACAGATTCTTTTTTTATATAGGCTGCCCACAAAATGACATGGGACCTAAAACCTTTGATTCTGTGCTGATTCTATGTGAGCCAAAATTGGCAAAATGGACGTAACTGTTTTTTTTTGTAGTCAGCCCTCGATATATTGTGATAATAATTGACCATCAATAGACTTCAAATAAATAAACATCAAAACGTCGGCTCACTACAGATATTCTTTAGATATAACAATATGGTATACATACACAAACACAGCAGGAAGTGGATGGATTGAAAATCTGTCTGATTGCACACCTATATGCATGACCTTCACTGAAGTTCACGCAAATCCTAATACGTAAACTGAGAAAGAATTCCAGAGCTAAAGAATAAAAATTTTAAAATACTAAATCATAGACCAGGTTTAAACATTAAACATTAGGTCCCTTGTAAATGCTGTCATTGATCCACTTTCAACTAATGTAAATATTAGAATTCTACAATTGATCCACTTTTGTCTACATTTGTAAATACATGTACCACAAATCAACATTTGATCCACTTAACTAAATACATTAATACTATATTTGATCCACTTTCAACTAAATACAAGAACACTACATTTGATGCACATTCACTTTTCAAAAATAAATATTTAAAAATAATTACAACCGGTACACATGTACTGTGGATTCGTCCATTTCTGTGCGTTCTTTACTGAAACTACACACTTCCTTTTACAGTAAACAACATGTAGTTAATTCTCATCTTAAACTGTTAATTTAGCACCAGTATGAAGCAGATACAGCCATCAGACTGGTTATTGTATCGTCCTTCTATTAGCAGTTTACAAACCATGTAACCGTCAAAATAAATGAATCCACAGTACAACAACCCACAGTAGAGAAACCTTGAAAATATTAATTAAAATAAATGTGTGCTTTTATTTCAAACAGCTGTCCCTACAAATAGTACAGCTACATGTCTTATCTGCTGTATTTGTGCATCCTCCTAAAGTTCAACAAAGGAATTTAATAAAACTGTTGAACCACGAAATACTGTACTAAGTTCATGTCAAAATATTGTTTTTATTGGATTATTTTTTTTGTCTGGCTGTACAAGAAGAACTGCTCTCCTTACAAACGTGATGCGCCAAACAGTAATTTATATCTAGGAGGTTCATGCACAGGTACCAAGAATAGAAGAGAATCTAGTCACATATAGGTCACTCTGACCTATTTCAGGTTACACTGACATGAAAATGTACAATGTAACATACCTGTGGTAAGGTGAGATAGTTACATTGTTGCCAGTTCATGAATGTATCCAATTAGTAGGGATGTAACTATTTTACACAAATCCTTAAACTGTAATCCTTTTATCCATCCATAAAAGAAAAAGAATTTTGGCTTAACTACATACCAGCATATTTTCAACATGTCGCTACCATAGAATTACAAACTTCTAACTTAATAGGTTCCATGTTTAGAATAGAACTTTGCAATTCTAGAGTTGAGACATGACATTTGCAACACATGGTCTACAGAAGGAATCTGCTGCCACTAAGATTGCTGAATTTTATTAGCAGCAAGTTCTTTTATGTTGATTTTCCTACAAAAAGGACAGTACACATCATAGGTTTTAGAATACCAGTCATGAATCACTGGCTGGAATGCAAAACAACTGAACTGTTTCATTGATGACCTACCATCTCTGAACTAGTATTCTACTACTAAACTGCTTTTATATGTACTGTGGCATACACATATATTATTTCTGAAAGTACATGTAGGTTATACACTTGTGAAAAAGAATGATCATGACCCTAGAAGTAAATCACAATTAAAGTTTAAGCTTTGTGATGTAGGGACAGCTGTTGAAAACAAAATACCACATCCTCTTGATCTGGGCTAGCACTTCTACTGGAAACACACACAGTAACACACCAGTCAGTTGTAACCTGCACATAGTCTTAGGAAATACAACAGTAACACACCAGTCAGTTGTAACCTGCACACAGTCTTAGGAAATACAGCAAAATACCCATTTTTTTCATGCAAACAAAGTATTTTGCAGTACATAGTTTAACAAAACCAAAGCATGAAAATCTGGTTAGAATGAACACTTTTAACATAATCCCAGTTAGAATATAGCCAGAATGAATTCACTCAGACTAAGGACTTCCTTTATTTAAAAAATGTAACAATTATAAAATTAGTTCTATTCGTTCATTTTAGTTTATTTTTATTTGCCCCAGGCCCCACAAGATCTAAATCCGGCCCTGCCGCCCCCCACCCACCTTCCAGCACAAAAGAGAACATCAGCTATTGAGGGCGAATAGCAAAAAAATACATCTGAATGTATAACAGACCTACACTTTGGTGCAATAATTAGCATATCTTTCAATATTATTCACTTTGTTTCTGACTCACTTAATAATGACATCACAATCCAATTTCTAATATAACTTTGATAACATACATTGTACATTACTTTATCTTAATAAAAATAGTTTTATATAAAAAAAAATACAGCTGCCTTTTTTATGGAATTATTATGCTATGAGATATACCCATACTTGATTGGATAATTTCTGAGTAAATGTCAAGCGGGTGAAATATACAACAGATATGTTATCTCAAAGAAGTTTTTAGCCTGGGGTTCATAAATAGCAAAAAAAATAGCAAAAAAAATAGAAATTCTGCCTTTAGTGTATATAGGAAAAATATTGAAGACATGCCTGACCTAACATGTAAAGATTATATTAAACGTAAACATCAATTTTACATAACCATTTGAGACAGATGTGCCTGATAGATTATATCCATTGATGTCGACGACACATTAATGTCTCGTCATAATATTTTATCTTAAAGGTATAATACATATAAATTTCAACGTTAAGGATGTAATAAAACTACCTGACTATCATATCATGTATTTTTTATCAGAATGTTTGCATTATATTGGTTGAAATGTTTGCTTTCAATTACTACTGTGAAGAAGGGTGGTCGTCAAAGAAATCTCAGAGAATTTTTTTTTAATTGTCCTAAACGTACGTACAATTATGAAAGTATATCCTATTTTAATGATTATAATTTTATGACAAATAAGAAATAAAAAACGTTAATTAACATTTCTCATATTCTTTTATCAACATTTCAGATTCAGGATTTTTTCAAAATAAAAACTCATTTATTTATTTAACGAAACCCCAGCACAAAAGTAAACCTCGGCTATTGGGGGTTACTCATTACCGTCAGAAATTACATGTATTTTAGAGAATATTCTAAACAAAAACATGTAATTAACATAAAACATCATCATCAGTTTGCACATCTTTTCACATACATATATTTAATGTAAAGTTTCAGATATTAATCTTTTTCACTTTAAGAAGGCTTGTTAACTTCCAACAGCCGATGATTAATAAATTAATGTGCTCTTGAGGTATCGCTAAAAAATACATAATAATTAAAAAATTAATAATAATTAAAAAAGGTTTGAGATAAAATGTTAACACACATGTACAAGAAAAGCTACATGTATGTTTTTTTATATTTATGTTGTTTGTCACATAATTATAATAACAGAAACTAGGAGCCACTACCTTAATAATCACTATATAGTACATTCATTACCTGAATACGAGGTATTTATCCAGCACTGTATGATTTTTTATTACCCCAGTAACATAAACTCGTTACCATTTATTATCAAATTTATGTCGCTCATGAAATAATTTCATTCAGGACATAAGTTTGATAATAAATGGTAACTTGTTTAATGACCTCTATAAAAAGTTGCTAAAAAATCAACAAGCTACTGAGCTGTTCAGATATATTTTGTTTCAAATTTTAACGTCTTTCCTGATAACAGCTGAAAGGGATGAGCATTTTCATATTTATTTTGTAGCCTGTGTGAAGTGGATTTATATTGTATCCTGTGTGAAGTGGATTTATATTGTATCCTGTGTGAAGTGGATTTATATT
>JAULBS010131228.1:0-13394 GCA_032355785.1 Symmetromphalus regularis
TGATTAGACTGTATGGGTTATACAACTCATATGATTAAAATATATGCGATCTGGATCGTGCTACGCTTTTGAAACAGTGTAAACAGGACGCTTGAGAACAGCTTACGTAAAAAGAAAATTTGCGGTGACACAGTTCTTTGCTAATCTTTTCATTCGATAGTGATTTCATTTTATCTGAAATATTTTACGTGAATCCATTTGGTTTCTGATGTTTAACACCTGCTCGAATTCTGATGCGAATCAGATTCAGTGATTTGCGCGAAAGTTTAGCCCTGCAGTGTAAAAGAAATGAAATAGGAACTGGCAACATCATGTTTTATTAGAATGAAGTACGTACCAGTTGCAGTGTTTGGAAAAATATCATCTATTTCTTCATCAAGTGTATCTGTCTGTAGCTTGGCGAAGTTGATAAAAACCTGAAAGAGCATTTTCAAAAATAAACTTATTAGTTGATTAACACCTGAAATGGGCATCTATATAAACATACTGTTTAAACATAGCTTACAAACATCAACAACAATATTTTTTATAAAACTGCTTCCTACCATACTGTTTAGTGATGACTGCTAGAAAAACTGTTCAGTTCAAAAGCAATATCATACAAAGTTCTGTATTCTGTAATAACTGAATTCCAACTAGTTTAGAACATGATCGTCATACATTCATTTTTGGTATAATGAATGGGGCTGTTGAAATCAGGCATTGTATCCTCTCCCTTAATGCTTGGTAACACCAAGACCAAACCCCTATCTGTAATTACATAATGTTCATTTCACATATCAAATCTTACACCATTTACTGTGACTGTTAAGTAATTTGGACTACATTTTTACAAAGGAACTGTAAAGTGAAATCTATTTAAATAGTAGAAAAATAAAAATGAGATATTTAAAAACATAACATGCCACTTAACAAATACTGTCTCACTTTGTTTTTTTAATTCTAATACCCCATCCACCCTCCCACCCCACCTCGCTCCACCAACCGTTACATAATTGACGAAGGACTCAAATATACCTGATCCAGTGTTGTCTGACACACTGAATAATCTTCAACACTGAGGTTTTTCTTTGCCATCTCCATCTCGGCAAAGAGCTTGGCGAGTGAGAGTTGAGACATTCCGAGCTGGAACTGCATCATATTATGGTGTTCTTCCTTCAACACCGCATCTGGATATGCCTTCAAGATGAACTGCTTGACAGGCTCTTTGTCAGGAATGTTTCCGGACACTCGCAGAGTTATTGTGTAACCATTGCCAAATCTAAAACAACATTATCTTTGGTAAGTTTTATCATTAAACTTTAAATATTTAAGTCAAGCTTCTTTTCAGCCAAAGTTTGATTTCTGTAATCTTAAAACATTTTTCTTAAGTGAATTTACATCCATCAATTTTCAAAGTGTATACAAAATATCGATACCAACCAAACCCATGGATATAAAGAAAAACCGGTTCTAAGAAACAAACTCAAATGTGATTATTTATGGGAACTTGAACTGATATATATTAACCAAATGTTGACAGTTTCCTGGCTAGTGAGTCAAAATGGGTATTATAGTGTACCGATTGTTAATTTTAATCTGAAATAATTCTTGTATACTGCCAAGGCATTTGAAACTGCCCATTAATTTTAATCTGAAATAATTAACTAACTGCTTTTTAAGATGTATACTGCCAAGACATTTAAAATGTTCATTAATTTCAATCTGAAATAATTAACTAACTGGTTTTTAAGATGTATACTGCCAAGACATTTAAAATGTTCATTAATTTTAATCTATAATAATTCACTAACCGGTTTTTAAGATGTTGTATACTTCCAAGACATTTAATTAAAATGTTTATTAATATTAATCTATAATAATTCACTAACCGGTTTTTAAGATGTTGTATACTTCCAAGACATTTAAACTGTCCATTAACCATAATAGCTAGTCGACCACAGAGAGCTTCACATTCTTCCATACTGAAAGAAACAAAACAAAATAGCTTCTATGTTAGGCTGACAAAATAATTTCATATGGCTTTATTCTAACTCAGTCTTTCTGACACAAAAACTTACTTTGAAAATGTATTTGCTTGAAAATCAAGTCAGAAAAGCCAAATAATAATGTGCACCATATAACTATCTGATTTTTATTTAAAATATAGTTGTATTCACAAATCCTATGTAAACTGTTCCAATATTTACTAATGATTTTAATTTTATTTAACAAATTGCATTTTTTCTAATAATTGTTATCAAAATCTAGATGTGAAAACAAAGTAATAAGTGAGATGAAAATCACCTGTGTGAAGTAAGAATAACAGATCGACCATCTTTGATGATACTATTAATACAATTCCATAGAAATCGTCGAGCTTTTGGATCCATGCCTGTTGTAGGTTCATCCTAAAATTAATAAAAATCAAGAATTATTTCATAACACCATACAAAATAATATCAACAATCATACAAGACATTAAAAAATAAAACAAAGAAAACAACACAACGTTCATCTCAGATAAGAACATAATTTAAAAAAAAATCATTTAAATAGAAAAAAAATATCTCAACCAGTGATAAATAATACTGCTTACCAAGAAGATGATTTTGGGGTTTCCAATGAGAGCTATGGCCGTGGAGAGTTTGCGTTTATTTCCACCCGAGTATGTTCCAGCAACTCTGTCTGCGTACTGCACCAGCCCCAGCTTCTGGATAGCCCAGCTAGCAACCTAGAAACAAATCACATATAAAAACTTGGCCTCATTCTCATGTTATTATTAAACAAACTAGATGTAAACAAGATACCTAAGGCATAAAATTGTCAGCAGTATCTTGTAGGCAACATCCAGTGTGTACCAACCTATTTACCTTCATATTGTGGTATTCCACATATCCTGGCATCGAGATGGAGGTTGTAAATAGTTATCAAAGGCATAAAACTATTAGCAGTATCCTGTGGGTACCAACCTGTTTACCGTAATATTGTGGCATTCCACATATCCTGGCACCAATTTTGAGGTGTTCATCATCTATAAGTAGTTACCTAAGGCACAAATTGTGAATTGAATTAAATGAGTCATATGCTCTGGTTACTCACTTGTTTGATTTCATATTGTGGCACTCCACGTATCCTGGCATAAAACTCAAGGTGTTCACGGCCAGTAAGGAGATTATCCAAGGCATCGAACTGTGGACAGTATCCCATCTGCTGTCGAACTTTGACCATGTCCTTCAATATGCTGCAAGATACAGTATATATTTAACTCCAGTTCAAATAATGGACTAAACAGAAAGGTCCCTAGATACAAAGACAAACATAATAATCATAAGATTTCACTTTCAATCAAATCAGTACATTTAATTAACTGCTGGGGTAATATATTTAACTAACCTGTAATTCTGTACAAATGCCGATCCCTCAGTTACAGACTCGTCACCAGTAAGCATCTTGAAAGTTGTTGTTTTTCCTGCACCATTAACCCCGAGTAGGCCAAAGCACTGGCCCTTTGGTACTCCAAGACAAAGTCTATCAACTGCTGCCATACGACTCTTACGTCCTGGTCTCCAATACACCTACAAAACACATTTTATACTTAGCATTATCATAAGTTGGCTAATTCAATTTTATGAAAAAGATTTTTTTGCTACAAATAATAATAAAATTATACAAACACATTTATCAACATATCTGCAGATATCTTTAGGAACTCAACAAACCAAAGTTTTTTTTTTCGATGGGACTTTAAAACAATAAAAATAACTTTACAAAGAAATGCTGTGATTTTAAATTATATGACTGTTGAGTCTAAAAGGCCCTTTAAATTGTATCATATTAAATGAATGGGTTGAAATATTGCCATCCTGAATGGTTCTGGTCTATAAAAATCACCTCAAGCTGGCAAATATTCCTATTTGCCGGCTTCACAAACTGGCAGCTATTTTGTATTTATTCTCAAACAATAATGTATTATCTGTAAAATTGATTCTACCACAGATATAATTCATTAAAACACTTTTACTATCTTTTTAAAAATTATTTTCAAATTTTATTTATTTTGGTGCTGGCAACTTTCAGTTTAAATTGTCAGACTTTACAGCTTGCTGTCTTGATGGTCCAGCAGGAATGTCATCCAATTTCAATCCCTGAGTATTTGTTTACATCTCTAACAGGTGATCTTAACAAAGCTAGAAGTGTGAAAGTAACCCAAACCTTAGTGAGATTCTCAAGTCGGAGAACGTCATTCTCTGTTCGTTGAGACATAATTCGTTGTCGCTCTCTTGCTACGTCAACATCCTCACTATCCAGCAACATCTGTTTTCCTGTCACCTTCCTTTATATCCAAACACATTAAAACTCACATTAAATAATCACAACAATAAAATACTCAAATTTAACTAATAATGGTGATTAAATCGGGATACACACACTCTGTAACTTCTCCTGCAATACTAGCAAATCCCAAACATATTTACATTAATCTCATCTGCAGTATTTATAAATAGTATTTAATCAGAATAAATAAAAATACAAATATGTTCATTTGGCATGTTCCACATATAGATTCATTACACACATAACATTATTTAATTAATTAAGAAACATAATAATGGAATTAGTTAAATTCATAGCTACTGTAATATTATGTTAACTATACTTTATTAATATAGACACGAACTTGGTCTAGTAAAAATATTTAATGTTTAGCTATTGTTTTTAATAGTGAGAAGACAGAGAAAAGCACTGACCTTGGTTTGATGAAGAATCTGTATTCTATGAGCAAGTTGAGTAGAAAGCAGGCAATGCCCACCATGAAGAGGCTGAAGAGATTTCTGCCCACGATGTTCCATGCAAACACATTGTACACACACTCTTCACCTGATTAACAACAAACACACCAAGCTAATAAACTAAACATTAACTAGCAAATATAGGTAATTATAGGCATAACACAAAATATTTCTTATAATAGCATCCCCCACAATAATAATATAAACAATATTAAAATAGAAATACAGTTGTTTACTGTATAAATCAAGTAAAAACCAACTATAGTATGCTAGAAGGTCATGCAGCATAACCATAAAAATATTTACTTTAGTGGCAACCTCAACAATCCTATTTTGCATCATAAGATAACTTGCATACAAAACAAGAAATCTGTATTGATTTTATCAAGAGTTAATAAACAGAAATCAATGCTGGATAAAACAGTTAGAAAAGATGTACTGAACTCAATTCAACATCTATTAAATGTTTTTGAAAAGATGATCTATAATCTTGGAACTCTGCTGAATATTACATTATTATGTCTGTCTTACTAAACCAAAAATTAATATATCTTATATTATAAGTGGATTCAGACAAAACCAAATTCATGTTATACCGAAATAAAATATGGTGTGAGATTAAAGTGTTTTGGTAATAATAAACCAGTTTAAGACAAAAACATTTAGTCTGATTTAGACACATTTCTGGATTAGACAGATGCTTTTTAGATAAGAGTACAGTGAACATGTACAGTGCCAGTGTAGCCTTTTAAATATTGGGGGAATGGGCAAGACTGAAAAGGGGTGCCATTTGAAGGATGCCTACAATGTAAAAAATGTAAATATTGTCAGAAAAAAGGGTGGTGCAGATCATGGAGGGGAGGGGGGCACAAATGCCTCTCTTGCCTCTCCGGCTGCGCTGGCCCTGATGTATAAATTGTGTTTTCTTACCATATCTAGCAATGAGATCTGCACGCAGCTGGTAGGTTGTCATCTCAATGAGGCCACGACCTAGACAGTAATGTGGCAACAGTAGAAACACTTGCTTCAGAATGTTGTTGATATTTCCCAGTTCCTGCACACAAAGCAAGAAACATGTAATAAAACAGGAAAATGAAAAATAGTACATATGTACTTTATGTTAATAGTTTTTTTTTAATAAATCACCTTTCGCAATATTTACATAAATTTAATTGTTTTAACTTTTATGCCCCATCAGATCTGAGTCTTGTTTCTTAGAGATTATGGCCATAAATCAAGTTTCAGTTTTCAAAATTATGTTTTATCAACCAAATACTATTACTAGCAACACATAAAATAAAACATTTTAAATTATTGATGACTTAAAAAACTTTAGAACAAATATAATTGTTTTTAAAGAAAATTAATTTACTGTTATGTTCTCTAAATATGATCAACTATCAGAAATTCTTTAAACAACAACATAGACTGAATGTACTAACTGGATCATCTTGCTGCAAGATTTCCAAGATAAATGTGGCAATGGTGGACACCGTGCCCAGAAACACATTGGCACATGACAATGCGACAAATGCAGAGCTTGGCACAGCAAATAAACGTGAAAATGGATACATCATTGGAATAATTGCCCAACTGAAAAATTAAATGGCATCAGAAATTTAACAATCTTTAAACAACAGAGCTCTAATTTTTAAAACAATTAAAATAGTATTACCATTTATTAGCAGAAAAATATAGCTACATAACATTATGCTTCCATAGTGAATATGGAAGTATCGCTTTATTTAGAATAAAGTTGATGTCCATATTTAGCTATTAAATAACCAACAGAAATAAAAAAAAAAATCTAAAATATGTTTTCATTTGTTTTCCTAAATTTCTGGGAATATTAATAAACAAAGAGCACACTCTCATTTATATAATTAGAAAATAACAGCACTTGATTCAAATAATAACTATTAAAAGTTGAATTTTAAAATAAATAAGTGCCATGTTACTGATAATAATTCATGTGCTCACCCATACAAGCAGAGCAGAGCGATAAGGCAAGGAGCATTTGATGGTGACACATAGGCTTGCTTGTTGAATGCCAGAAAGATGAAGATACACAAGACTGTAGGCACTAAATAGTTCATCTGAAATAAATAAAGTAAAGTTTGTTTTATTTAACGATGCCTCCAGAGCACACTGATTTTTATCTTATTATTGGCTATTTGACGTCAATCATATGATCATTCTGACACATTTATTTAGAAGAAACCCCTTGCCACCACATAGGCTACTCTTTCTGGTAAGCAGCAAGGGCTCCTTTATATGCACTGTCCCACAGACAGAACAGCACATACCACGACCGTTGATGAACCAGTTGTGGACCACTGGTTGGAACAGAAAATAGCCCAAACTGCAAATGGGTCCACTGAAAAGGATCGATCCAACAACCAACCATTTCACAGGTGGATACGCTACCGTTTGAGCTACATCCCGCTCCTTCATCTGAAACAAGCCAAATTATATATCTGATTACATAAAGTAAGCAATTTATATCAATGCTACTAATTATATCAGTTTTAATAACCATAAACAATTAGTAAATTTGAGACCAAAATAATATTTGAAGTTAAATAATTCATTTTTAAAATATTTTTTAAATTTAATTTGAATCACAATAAACTTATCTTATTACTTCAATTAAAATGATCAATGCATTTCTTAAATTTAAAATGTTTCTATAGTTACTGTAACCTCATCAGTCCACTTCACTGTGGATCTGAATTGTAATGTTTCATAAATACATTTTGAAGACAACAAAATATATTGTTTTTAAAGAAAATCCTTTAAAACATAATACAATTTGTATATAGGAATGTTTCAGGATGAAAGTACGTACCATGTCCCATGCAAAGTTTGCTACCCAGTAAATAGTGGGATTTATACCACTGACGAACTGCAGATGTTTGCTGTTGGACACTCGCTCTTCAATGAGGAAGAGTACAAAACTTGCTGGGATGAAAGACATGGCAAATATCACACAAATAGCCACTATTACATCAATGGCACTGTTTAATCTGTAATTAAATAAAACAGTTATGCAAAGTGTTTTTAAAGTTCTAATAAAACAGAAGTCAAATCTTTTGTTACAATTTTAACCTTTAATTTAAAAGGTATAACAAAAAATGCTTTGAAAAATAATTTTAAGACAATTTACAAAGATACCAAGTACAACACTAATTATCTATAAAAATGCAAATGATTCCAAGAAATGTAGCCAATCACGTTTTCTCAAGAGGAGATGGCTTTAAAAGTTTGTGGCTAAGATTCTAACATTCAGAACCCCTAATTAACCAATCATGTTTTGGTTAAAATTAAAATTAAAAACACATAAAATAAATTTGTCCATGCATTTAAAGTTAGACATGATATAACATTTAACAAATTGTGAGGAATAATTAAAAGTTTATATTACAAACTTCGATAGTTAAATATATATTTTTTAAAGTGAACTCACAAGCTTTCATCACTGAACTGTGCCTCTGTATAGTTCATGGGGTGGTTTGACGTGGATATTCCAAAGTTTGATGGATCGCTTCCTGGAGGGAGGTAACTGCGCAACAGGATGTTGTTGAGAACATTCATGTATATCACTGAGGAAGCAAATCCTTTGTTGTTATACCACACCTGAATTAAACATATGTCAATGAGGCTGAAATATGTCCATGTTTATACAGCTATCCCAGCTAATTTATACATATCATAAAATAAGTTTTGCTTGTTGATGAATCTCAAACATTTTATAACAGAAATACAGTTTAAATTAGCCCTCCAGCCACCTCCCCACCAAAAAAAAGAGCTTCATTCAACAGGTTTCCTTGCAAGTTTTCTCCAGTGTATTACATTATATTTAACATTATGTGCAGAACCTATGTTAAGCAGTGCTAGTGAAAATAATGAAGTCAAGTACAAAATCTGTATAAATATGAGCAATTTTGGTAAATTGTGGCTACTGACATGATTGGGATTGTAATCTCTAATATATAAAATATCATACATACTCAGATGAAACAATGGTTTCCTGATACACAAATAAATAACAATTTCTACCTTAGCAATTTCCTGTTTGATAAAGTTTCTCGTGACATTTTCAATATCGTTGAAGAATGTGTTGTTTTTAGGAAAGACGTCAGACCCATTGTTGGCAGCCCGAGCTAATCTGTCAATCACTGACATCAGCTGGGTTGTATTTAGTGTTGCCATGCCATTTATTTCACCAAAACTCAGACCTCCATACCTGCCAATTAGTTATTAATATTTAAAACATATTTCTATAAGCAATGTTATAAAACTCAAGACATTAATATATGTTAATTAGTTATTAATATTTAAAATACAAACTATTCTAATACTAAAATTTGTAAAACTCAACCCTTCAGATCCATCAATTTAATAATATTTTAATCACAATGTATTGTTTTAAAGTATGTATGAAATATTAAAATAATTAGTCTTAAAACTCTTATGCCCCACCCTCATCCCATTCAAAAAGAAAAAGAAAAAAAAGATTATAAGTATCTTATTTTCCCAAAACCCTTCACATTTCTTAATACTGATAAATAATCATACTATTGTGTAGAGAAAGCATTGTGCCAGTTAGTCCATCGCAGTTTTCACAGTACTTTGTTGCTCGCAAAACTTTATTGATTTACAGTATATGATGAGTTACAAGTATTTGAAGGCAACAATGGTTACCTCTTGTAGATATATTGATTCATGGTTTTGACCAGCCAGTCAGAGATATTGCGACCTGTCATGTTGTACAAATGGTCAGTAGTGGGCAGAATTCGCATCGATGGAGTCGGACCCCCAGCACCTGAAGAAAATATATCATTTAAATTCAATTTTAACATAACAGAAACATATAAATTCACATATGCATAGTCCTAAAGATTGGAATTAACTAACAGACAAAAAACTGATTTTACCAATATTTTTGGAGATAATAACAGTCTTGACAAGATGCATACTACACATTACATGACTACATTTTCATTCAACAATTACCCCTTTGCTTAACATAATAAAACTACACAATAACAGCCAACTTCTTATATTATTTTACAACTTGGTTAGTTTCATTTTAGAATATTGTGAAATAGTGATATTTTATAATACACATTTTGAAATGATGATGTTCAGATACTAAACAAATTATCTAGAAGGCTTGGTATCATGAGAACTACAACTTAGATTGACCAATATTTCTGTTTTTAAAATAATGTGTAATTTTATGAGATAATATGCTGATAACTTGACTCACGAGCAGGACAGCTTGGCATGCCTGAAGAACAGGAACATTCTGGTGAATCTATTGACTGGTTCCCTGTTAATGGTGGACGAGCTGTCCAAGATGGGGGATCAGGAGCTGAGGTACACGGAAACCCACTGGAAAGCCAGTAATAACAATTATACATAAACACACATACATTATTTATTATCCATATTGTTTACAACAAATGGTGTCATAAATATATTACAACAATAATGCTGTTTGTAAAAGCAACACAGGTCAAAAGATTTGAAATTTCATAGGAAACACTTTTTCGGTTCCATGCTTCTGGATCATGGGAACCTATCGTAAACTGTTTTTTGGTTCCATGAAAATAAGTCATGGGAACACGAAAATCATGGGAAATGAAATTTCAGTTCTGTGATTTTGATGACATGGTACCGACACACTATCAGTAACGATCGTTACCATGAAATCCTATGGCCTGCAATATCCAACAAAGACTCATCTTAAATGATTTTGATGTCAAATGATATTTTCTGATTATCTGAAAGGATTTTCAGTCTTTGGTAATCAATATTTTCCTCAGCTTCCCTCAAAATATTAATACTGCCATGAATGTAATACATACAAAAGTGATATCACATTTAAGAAGTGTTTTATTCACCTCACGTTTTCTTGATGTGTAATCACCTCATATTTACTTTGGGATTAAGACCATTCTTAAACAAATTCCACACACCAAGGGGTTTACAATATAAAGAGGAAATATTCTAATAAATTAAATATTTATAATAAAATAATTAAATCTTTGTTATAATCATTACAGTTTAAAGATATTTCATTGGTCTAAACATAGCCACCTAATTGCATTCATGGTTCCATGAAAATAAATGATGTATTCAGGGGAATTGTTTTTAATTGCTGTTCTAAAACTATTTTAAACAGACTAATCCCAGAGGGTGTCAGTTGGTGGAGTTCATGAACAAGATAAGGTTTATAAGAATCAACAAAAATGAACATTAAACAGTAGTAACAAATACCATAAGGAATTTTATTATTAAAAAAATATTGTTTAATCAAATGAAAAATTTATGACACCCAGTGAACTGATTGAAATCTTTATCATGTTGATTTCAGCCCAAGTAAATGCAACCTCAAACTACTTTCTTTCTTAATAATGAATGAGTACATTAAAATGCAAAATCTGACTACTCACGGAAGAAGACTGTCTTTGTGTGATGGATTGAGGCATCGATTTCCAACCCACGGCTTCGATAACAGTGTGGACTCCAGACTGCCAGCCATAGTTGTTTTTCTATCGTCTTTACTGAAACAACAAAGGATATCAGTTTTCTAATTCCTAAAAAATCTTGTTCCAAAGTCATACTAACAAAATAAAAGATAGGTACAGTTGGTAGATTTTCTTTCTTAAATGTTTGTCCATTTCAGATATCGAAAAAAAAAAAGACCTAAAATTCTTGAAATGTTGAAGAAAGGTTTATCCTTTTTTCTAGGTAGAGTCAGGTGTCCAGAATCACAATTTCTTGCTGTTTAGGTCTGACTATTTATGATTATATATGTAAGAGTATTACATCTACATTCAGTTAAGGTTCAGATACTACTATTAATTATCTGTTGTTATATTCAATTAAATAAAAAATACATATATTTCAGAAACTGAAAAATTAATGCTTTTAATTTAAGCTTAAACCTGTAGAACATGTAGAGAAATGGATCAGCCTTCTTGGGTAAGTATATCCACGGGTGTAGCTCGAGCTCTGGTTCCTGTTGGAAGGGGGGCAAAATCATGGAGAAGAACAGTGCAATACACACAAAGCCTGCAGGCAGGATTATCTGAAAATAAAACACACAACCAATAATAAAATACAAATACAGAAATTCTTTATTTACCAGATCCATGTGTGACAAACAAAACACATAAATTTAGATATGACTCTAAACATCTCTGTTTTTTCAAATTAAATAATAAATTGGGACAATAAAATGGGTGGAAATGTTTTCATTCTAATCAAATATTTAATCATTCTAAATTATATTTGACAAATGTAATGTTCTGGTTAAAAATGTTGGGACAGTTTGATTCTGTTATTTTCATTTCAAGAATTTCATTAAGTTGTAAGAATTCCAGATACAGTGTGGACTCCAGACTGCCAGCCATAGTTGTTTTTCTATCATCTTTACTGAAACAACAAAGGATATCAGTTTTCTAATTCCTAAAAAATCTTGTTTCTGAAGTCATACTTTCTGTTCTTTTGTCAATGTTGCAGGCATAACATCATACAGTGAAAGAATACTAACCTCACAAACCAGTCCCTTCTTGCTGCGCCTGACATGATGGAAGCGTTTGATGAAGAGAGACACAAAGTGTCTGTACAGCATGTGCCACCCAGATAGTTTGACCATGTTTGATGTACAGAATCCACTATCTCCAGTATCATCAGAACCTGCTACAGATTCTGAAACATCATTTCAAAAATATATACCATTATGCACACTATATATTTAAGAAATGATTTTATTACTTCACTAAAAACAGTGAAAATCAGCAGACTGATATATCAATGAAGTTTGCCAATGGAGGATCAAAGGGGGGATTACTTGTTTCACATCACACCCATCAACCAACAATTTTTATTTTCTCAAATTATTATTTGGTCATAACTAACTTAGGAAATGCCCTTCACTATTAGAAATCTTACAAATATCTTATCACCTCCTTTTCCAAAATCCCAGCACCACCACTGTTGCCAGTTTAATTAAAACAAGTATTAAGAAAAACATCAAAAACAGGTTTCAGTTTTAAGTAGGTTCATCCATTTTCATAACACTGGTTTATTTACAATACTGTAAGACGTAAAAAATAAAAAAGTAGGAAGTAATAACAAGTTTCTGGCTTACCACTGTCAATTTGTCTCTCATACTGCGAATTTGAAGCACTGTTATTCACTTGATTCAATTTCTGTGATAGTGGGAAAATGCCGAACTTTCTTTTCTTGCGGAAGCTTAATCTTGTCACAGGGCGAGGGTATTTGCCACCTGCAAGATAAAAATAAAATAAAATTCATGGCAAATACAATTTAGATATTTAAAAAAAAAAATCAGTTTTCTGAACTTGTCTTTAATTTACTCACAAGTGACTGGCTGTTACTTCAACAATAGAAAGAGTATATATGAAGTTTGGTAAGGGTTAATCTTTGTTAAAGTCATGATATAGCAATTATAAACCCCACACTCCACCACCATTAATCTGAGTCGTACCCAAGAGTAATGAGCCTATTGCTGATGCTATACATACTTATCCTTTAGTTTCCCTTTTACAAAACGACAAGAAATTACTTGTTTTCTAAAGCTAAAAG
>JAULBS010131239.1:0-13394 GCA_032355785.1 Symmetromphalus regularis
TTGGCGCGTCAGGAATTTCCGCAGATTTGTTTTATTTCCCCCCCCCCCCCCCATGATAGATATTTAATATCTACCTGCAGCTCTTCCTCCCAGCATCTGGGTTTGCCTCGGCATTTTTCCCTATCTGGCTTCGCCCCAGACTATTACCATAAACATTACCCTGTTCATATTTTGAGTTTCGTTTGAATATACAGTAATTAAAACAGTAAACTACTCGCCATGTTCAAATAACCTTCAGCTCCAACTTCTTTGGACGATGGGTAGAGTGGACTGTTAAATCCGGTATTACTTTCCCAGGAACCATGGAAATCATAGGTCATCAGATTAATAAAGTCAAAGTATCTGGTTTAAATAAAACAACACTTCACAAAAATATAAATATTAAAAACATCAGGTTCTTACATTACAAATCATGAATGTCATAATGAAAACGTGATCCAGTAATATACTAATAAAAAATACTTCTACTGAAATATAGGGTTTTTTTTTTCAAGCTTACCAAAAGTAAGCCTACCAAGAAATGTGAATTTATGTATTTGATGTAAATACGTACTTATTACGTGCAATAGATGTCTAAACGTTCATGGTTAATACCAGTTCTAAAAAGAGTGTACATTTTAATGTTGACACACTCTGCACGTCAAACAGAAGTAACCCGAATCTACCCTTTAAAATGGAGATACAAACGCGCGCGCACACACGCACACACGCAAACAAACACATCAGCTGACATTTTTTAATCTCTAAAATGTATTACTCAAACTTCGTAACCAGACAAAACGTTAAGAGTAACATACCTTCAATCTTATTCCACAACTGGTTCATCAAAGGCCGTGGTATGTGCTGTCCTGTCTGTGGGACGGTGCATATAAAAGATCCCTTGCTGCTTATCGATAAGAGTAGCCTATGTGGCGGCAGCGGGTTTCCTCTAAAACATATGTCAGAATGACCATATGATTGATGTCCAATAGCCGATGATGATATAAAAATCAATGTGCTCTAGAGGCGTCGTTAAATAAAACAAACTTTACTTTTGACCACATGGTCTTACATGGCAGGAGTTAGAACCCTGGTTCAGACTTAATACAAGTAACACAATAGTAAGTTCATTGCAAATAGTATACTTTGGACTTTACGACCCAAAATTGTAGAATACATCATCTGACTGATCAGTTCATCCTTCAGTTTACAAGGAGCAGGATGTAGCTCAAACCAGTAGCGGATCCAGAGAGATGTCTAGGGGGTCCGTACACCCTTTTCTAGAATTTTTCCCTTTTTTATTTGAAAACTTGAAGGACGTGAAAATAAACCATTTTTCCCGTCCTATTCACCTATCACACTTGGTCCCCACCCCCTCCCCTTTCAGAAATCCTGCATCCATCTCTGCAAACGGTAGCGTGTCCGCCTGTCAACCGGTCGGTCGTCGAATCGATCCTTCTCAGTGGACCCATTTGCAGTTAGGGCTATTTTCCGTTCCCACCAGTGGTCCACAACTGGTTCATCAAAGGCCGTGGTATGTGCTGTCCTGCATGGGACAGTGCATATAAAAGACCCTTTGCTGCTTATCGGCAAGAGTGGCCTATGTGGCGGTATCGGGTTTCCTCAAAATAAATGTCAGAATGACCATATAATTGACGTCTAATAGCCGATGATAAGATGAAAATCAATATGTTCAAGAGGCGTCGTTAAATAAAACAAACTTTACTTTGGAAATTGTATACATTGGACTTTACGACCCATAATTGTTAAATACTATATTATCTGACTGATCCTTTCATCACTCAGTATACTAACCGACTGAGAGCTGGAACATCATATCCTGGACCTGCCTTATCTCGGTTGGCTGGCACAGCAGCAGTCAGCAAGAGACTAGTGTGTCCATTTGTCAGCGCCTCCTGCTGGAATGCCTCTTGAAGTTCCTGCAGTAGGAAATTCAGTTGCAACATTTCTGACAAGAATACAGACCAATCACAAGCTGGGCCGGATTTAGACCTTGGAGGGCCCGGGGCACTTCAGGTTTGGGAGCCCAACAACATTGAAATTAAATTACATGACAAATAATAATATTTAAAAAACAAATGAATGAAGAATAGAACTAATTTTATAATTATTACCTTTTTTTAAAATAAAGTATGTCCTTTTTCTGGGGGCCACTCTGACATGGGTCCCGAAGCAATTGCCCCTTTATAAATCCGACCCTGATCACAAGTACAGTGAACTTCAAATATTAAAAGCAATGTTCAGTGTAATTATGAAAATTAATTTTTACTATTAAAGTGTCATTGCGAATAAATTAAGTCCCAGATTAATGTTACCAAGTCATTTTAAAATTATTTTCCATGAGTATTCTAATTTTACTACCCGAACCGCCCCCTCCCCCTCTAAAAACAAATAATCCTGACCAAAGTCATGTCAAATGTTACAACTTTGAATATTATAACTCTAAAACAATCTACCAAGACTTAATAATATAGTGTTTTAAATGGGCATACTTAGGGGATATCTTAAGAATGTTGATATGTAAATATGAAATGCTCGAGCAGAAGGAACATTGCTTTAGATATAGACAAAACTGTACTGGTTAGCATCAGCCACTTTTACTCTTCTAGATCGGTTCATGTTCAGTGAGTCTCAAGCAATTGTTTTTGATTCACATGAGCCTAAATATTTTTAACACTCCATCATCTCTAGCGTAGCCAGATTCAAGCAGACAAGGCGCTTGCCTCATCTAGAATTTCCGCAGATTTGTTTTATTTCCCCCCCATAATACTGATATTTATCATCCACATGGTTCAAGCTCTCAGCGTCTGGGTTTACCTCGGCGTTTTTCCCTCTCTGGCTACGCCCCATTCCATGTATTAATTTTGTGGACCTATGAGGTAGACGTGTGTAAAGGAATACTTTACCTTGCAGAGCGTGACGAGGTTCTGTTTGTCCTGTGGTACACCCCCACGCGCTACAGGGTATTCCCAATCAATGTCAAGGCCGTCAAAACCATTTTGGCGCAGGAAATTTACGGAGTTCTGAACAAATTTGGCTCGAATTGTACTATCCCGAACCATGTTAGAAAACTTGATGCTGCCAAAATTCCATCCACCAAATGCCAAAAGTAGTTTTAGTTCGTTGTTTACAGTTTTCAGACCACTCAAAGCGGCAAAACTAGCAAAAAAAATAAAAAATAAAAATAAAAAAATATATATATATTTAATGACTATAATATATTTAATCTGTTTCAGAAGTAAACCATATATTTAATACAATAAAGTAAAAGAGACATTTTAAATGTACAGAACTTTGTTAATATTAAAGACTATATTTCAGGCCCGTAGTGTGTGTATAGTGGGGAGGGCTTAAAAAAGGTCTTGAAAGTTTCGTCACCTTAAATGTTCGACTGGAAAAAAAATCTTTACCGGAAATAAAAACTGGCGACAAAAGAGGGGTGGGGTGGTCTGAGCCCCCTTTGTCCCCGGCTCCTACGAGCCTGTATTTAATTCAATTTAACTTAGTTTATATTAAGACTCCCCTAATTGTCTTTATCAATACCTTTGCTTTTACCAGTGTAATGTTTTCCATCTTTAGATTTAACAATACCATATAAACGCTGTGATCGTTCTTCTATGCTAAGAAGCCTAACTTACGCATTTTCATAGTTTTTTCCTTCAATGGCGTATATACTTCCGGTCTCGTTGAAGGAGCCAAAAGCGAAGATAATATGAGTGCACAAAAAGGGGTCGACATTTGCTGCAGTATAGCGACCTATTCCTTGCCTCCACTGTGACCAGTTGGTGTAATAACACACTCTCTTATACCCTGCACATACAAAACAGAAAGACATTTTTTTTACTACATACAAGCATATAATAGTTATTAATCCCATTCAGTATATAAAATTGTATGCACGTGCACATTGATGACAATCGCTTCCTGGAAGTGGGATGGGATGGGGATGGAGCCGTGGGCATCTTGGAAGTGGGGTGGGTGGGAATGGCAGAGCCGGGGGATGGACTGGAGGCAACCCCCAAATGGTTTTGAAGATCCAAGGTTTTTGAAATGCCTTTTCCGGCTAGAACCTTCAAACTAAAATAGATCTCCTGTGTACTTCGATATATTTGCGCTAATACCGCATGGCTAAGTGTTACATTGATATTATAAAGAGAAATACCTTAAAAGTTTATTATTTAGGAAAACATTTTCGAAGCAAAAAGTGGGATGGGATAATTATATAGGCATCCCGCTTGTACAAAAAATGGGAGGATGCGTAAGCCCACCCACCCCCGGATTTACGCCCATGTACGTGCATCTGTATGTATGAAGGTGTGTTTACAAATTTTAAATTAACTTAATATGACGGCGATGTGCATTTCAATATTCTTACCTTCAGTTCCATGAAGTTGAAAACCACATGAAATGACCAGCAAAACTATGAACGTTCCGTTGAAAGTCACCTTCAAAAAGAGCGAAATTGCATCAAACACATTCAACTCGTCTTCTTTTCGAAACGTCAATGAAATATTTTTTTTTTTATTCATCGTTAAATTATTCACTGGCAAATTCTGTTGTTCAGAAAGGTTGCAGCCCCCCACCCCACCCCAAAATAAATTACGTTCCAACGCCCCTGAATGATGATACGTTGAAAAAAATAAGTAGACCCATTTGCAGTTTCCGTTCCAACCAGTGGTCCACAACTGGTTTATCAAAGGCCATGGTATGTACTGTCCTGTCTGTGGGACGGTACATATAAAAGATCTCTTGCTGCTTATGGGAAGGAATAGCCTATGTGGTGGCAGCGGGTTTCCTCTAAAGACATATGTCAGAATGACCATATGATTGACGTCCAATAGAACTATTACTCTTAAAATAGTCCGATTAAAAACAGTTCCACTCCTTCACTGGTTATAGTGAAATTGAGCATTCATGCGAGATTATTACTATATATAAGAAAAGTTTGTTTCCTGGTAATAACAAAAAACGAACCAACACGATTTTTATGTCTTCATACGCGATTGTGGAAATAACGAAAAACTACTTCTTTTTTTACCAAACAGAGAAAGATCATTGGTCTAATATACCACGGGAAAATCGTAAATGTATATTATGTTCTTCGGATGATATCGGAGATGAGTTTCATTATTTATTCATATGTGATACATTTAAGAATGAAAGATCAGTGTATTTCAAGAAATTTTATATTGTTTGCACAAATATTCTTAAATTTAAACTGCTTATAAACTAAAATTGCTGGCAAACAAAGAAATGTGCCAGTTTATTAATATCATTAACAAAGTGTTTTCCTCCTGATAACCTTATGTATTTATTATGTATTTTATCATGTATTTTGTACTTTTGTTACATATATGTCTTGTCATCTTGATTGCCATTATTTCTGTAATATTTTTGTATTCCTCTCATGTCACCGAATGGTAGCCTTGAATGAAATAAAGTTCTGTTCTGTTCTGTTCTGTATAGGCATGGCAGTAACTACATTGAGGCAAATGCCTCATACCCAAATTGTCGATTTTTTTATTTATTTATACAAAGACCCCTCGCCCAAATTTATTTTCCTCGCCCCGCTCGGCGATTACTGTAAGTGTTTTTGTCTCATTTATAAAAGATTCTAGTTACGGCCATGTTAGGTCATAGTTTTAGAGAGCCATACTTTTAATGGTCAGTGAATTCTGTTTTAAACATCAAATCCTTTAACATATTTTTCTAAATTGCGTTATTTTCGTTCTTGTAATATAATTTTTCAATTAAATATATAAATTAACTGCATGTAGTATTAAAAATCAATGGCAGTATGCACCCTACATACATTTTTCACGAAACACGTCATTAAAATAATAAGCTAAACTTACCATTTCGTTATTTGTACCACCTCTCAGATTTTTATCTACCTAATTTACACTTGGCTAATCGTATTTATAGGAACAACACTTATAAAACGTACTAAATAACCACAGCATAATTGGTATTTTATCCGTTTTCAGTTAAAAATCGTCACGGTACAAACTCGATATAATTCTAATTTCCTCAAAACTCGTAAAGGTTTCATTATCAATAATATATATACTGTTCAAAATAAGTTGTGGATATTTGTATGCAACCATATCTCAGTATTCTGACATAAACATTTAATGGAAATCGTATGACACCTCATTAATATTTGCTCTGCTCTACCACTTTGTGACACTACTATTACAGGTCCGTAGCCGGAGGGAGGATGGGTGGGGTATCGGACAATCCTCCCCTTTGAATTAAGATTTCCGCGAAAATGAAAAAAAAACAAAAAAACATGCTGTCTACTGGCCTGTATTACTATAAATATTACACCCTGTTATCATATGTAATGTTTAAATATCCCCTTCTTAGTTTGCACAGTGTATAAATCGTTACCATAAGCAATTTGGTCAGTTGTTAATATCGGCTATCACAAACTGATTAATAACAAAGTGTGTCGTCTTAATTTTTAAATAGATTTTGACACACATAACTGTATATTAATGTGTATAATATTTAACAACGTTAGCGGTAGCGGATCCGGGTGTGTGTGGTGATTTCAGGGTGTCAAGATCCCCCCTTTTCTCGAACGTTTATTTTCTTATTTATTAAGGATGTGAAAATTAACTATTTTTTCCAAATTTCTATTCACGTATCATTTGGACCCCCCTTTCAGAATTCCCGCATCCGCGCCTGATTAGTGCTGAGATGTTGTATGTTAATAAAACAATGACTAAATTGTAACATCAACAAATGCCAAAAAAGCAAAGTTTGTTTTATTTAACGACGCCTCTAGAGCACATTGATTTTTATCTTATCATCGGCTATCTTATCATCATATGGTCATTCTAACATATGTATTTAGAGGAAACCCGCTGTGACCACATAGGCTACTCTTTTCGGATAAGCAGCAAGGAACAGCACATACCACGGCCTTTGATGAACCAGTTATGGATTACTGATTGGAACGGAAAATAGCCCAAAACACTGACACAACTACAGCAGTTAAGAAAATGTCCACGGCAAAATAAATATTGTGGAGAAATAGTGTTCACGGCATTTTTAGTGTTCACATATTTCCAACTCTTGTTTGCTAAGGAAAAAAATATATCTTGGAAAAAACAAAAACATTTGTCTGCGGCAAAACTTGTGCCGCACTGAATGAAAAACTCCGCAATAATCACCACGGCATTGCCGATTGCCGCGGTCAATATTATGAGTTGCTGACCAGTTTACATTCCCTGTTTAGGAGCAGTGAATTTCGGAACTATAAACACACCCATTCAAACTGTTTAAATATAATAGTGTTGGACATGGGTTTCTATATCCATGTACAGGGGACAATATTTCGAAATCTGAGGTAATCGGAAGTCGGTTCACGTGGTTTGTACCTAGGTAACCCATAGTTCGGTTACGTGAATAATATTTGCGTAACTAGTGGGTTACCTGATCGGTTACCTCAAAGTTACGTTGACATTATGTGTTTTAAACAAAATACAAAAGAAAACAATTTATAAAACAGTTTTTTTTTAATGTTTGCTAAAGTTATCTGTGGGTTTTTTTTGTTTATGAACACTTCCAGATTCTTGTTTTGTTTCGCGTTGTCCAAGCTACTTTCACTTTATCTAAAGTGATGTTCCAAAAGTTTGTTTTTTAAAGCTCATTCTGCAATGTAGGCATTTTAAAACTTTTGTAAGACCTGTTTACGTTAAAACCGTTTTCAGCATTTGTAAAATTATAGGCAATCCAATGTTATGTCAGCATAATTATATTCCTAAAGATAGCAGCAGATAATTTAGCCGTCACCAGCGTCCGTGGACATTTCATTAAAACCTTTGGCTCGACTCTATACTCAGCATTTTTAGTTTAGACCGGTCGCAAGTTACAACTGTTGGAATATAACGTTGTCTACTGGTTCGCTGCGAATCTAGTATCTACAAATCAGTCTAAAACATTTGTCGGAATACTGGTATGTCTGCGTGAATAACCTTACTGTAATCGAGAAGTTTTAATTCACGACGTAACCGATTTGCGGTTCGCGTGAATTTAATTTTGCGTAACCGACACGCGAACAGAACGGCGGTCCGCGTGAAATATTGTGCCCTGCATGTATAAATTAGAAGGGGGGGGGGGGGCATATTTTGGCAAAACATAAAACTATACACACACCTACACGTAAGAACATGAAACTTTAGTTACAGTGCCACCTCAAATTTGTCCCCTAAAGGCCCTCCCACTTTTTAGGCGACAACAAACAAAATTGTTTTTTTGGCCTGAAAAAATATTTTCAGACTCGATGACAAAATAAAGAAGCCTAAATCCGGAGAGTTTTCGGAGTAGACGGGGGTCTTGAGTCCAATAGTTAACACGTTGGCTGGTTGTCAATATTCGCCCCCTCCCCCACCCCACTTTCAAATGTATTACGTGAGCAGGCAACCATTTTCCAAAATGGACGCCATGTGCTACAGTAATATCCAATATTTTAGAAACTAAAAATGCTTAGTAAGGGCCATGCTTATAATAGACAGGAATAGCACCTCACGCAAATATATTTTGATGTGATTCATGAGTACAGAACCTCACAATGTCGCCTCTGTATCCCTTGAACATTGCATTGCATAGAGATTATGACTCTTTTATATTGGGGAGGTGAGGATAGGGAAATCCCACCCGAGGGACACTAAATCATTCTTACGTATGTAAGATAGTTATCCCATGAAAAAAAGCTATGAAAGAAATTTCTATCTTACATACGTAAGAATGAGAGAATACCCTATCCTCCCCCACCCAATATAAGTCTTATATGCTCCTTTGTGGTAGCCAGGATTTTATACAATGGAGGAGAGAATACACCCAGGAAACATAACTCTATTGTCAAGTGCATAGTCCAGTTTTTCACAATGCATGGTTAAGTTAACCCTGTAATGTTTCAAAAACAAAATCTGAAATCATTGCCAATAATAGTACCTAAAGAAATATACCGAGTTAAACTGTTACAGCCTAATCTATCCATAAGCATAAAAATCAAAACTATATTTTCTAGATATATCAAAGAGAAATAATTCACACTCAGTTATCATAGCCAGAAGATGAGTTGAGGGGAGGGGGAGCACTCTCCAATCACTTTTCCTCCTAGTCGCCTTCTATTGGACATAAGAATGAAAAAAAAGTTCAACCACTTTCACCAATCAGCCGCATTAGTGTGGTTGCAGTGGGTTTTGTCTATCCTTCTAACACTAACCTCCGTCCCGAACAGAGAGCTATGTTACCAGGACAGCGTACTTTAACCGTAATAGGATATAAGCACGGAAATAAATACAACCAACCAACACCATAAATATTGAAATAAAACTTGTAAAGTTTGATAAAGAACAAACAAGGTGAACAAACAAAGGTTTTATTTTCTTATTCTGCTAACCGTTAGTTATAACAACGGATTTCTTTGTGCTACATTTAGTCCAGTAAAAGCAGACGTATGTACACGGTAAATTTGTAAAACACCATTAAATTCATGGTTACAACAGACCAAATAAAAAAAAATTAAAGTTTCTTTTCAGAGAGATACTGTCACTTGTGACATTTTGGTTGTCTTAAAACATATTTTTGCCAGAATCAACATTTATTGAATAGTGACATACCAATATACAGTACTGTACTTTTATTTTGCAAAAGTATTATGCAATTCTGATTCTAAAAAGAAATTAAATTCACAATTGTTAAAATTTACCTATTTGTACAAAGTTCACCATTAAAATATATGTCAGTAGAATGGTCATTCAGGTTTTTGCGTCTGTAAATTTGTAAACAGAAAATAGTTCTAAAAATAATTTTCAAGTTGGCAGTCAATTTTTATTAATTGTGATTTCTTGAAATTTAAAATATGATGTACATTTGAATGAAAGTATTACCAAGATAAAAACGTACACTAATACTCATCACACCTCTGTTGAGATATTTAATAATAAAAATTAGGGCAATTTTTGACATGATAACTATACTCAACCAAAAAAGAAAGTGTGCATATAGTTTACATTTTTGTTTGATTAGGTGGTCCACTGGTAGCAAACACATGCATAACTTGTGATATTACTACACACACACACACACACCTCCTAAATGGTGTGGTTATGTAATTCCAAGATTTCTGCCATGAACGTAGTCTGGTTTATGAAATAAATGACTATTGATTACATGCATACTTTCTTTTTTGGTTGAGTATAATATAAATATTTTTCAGTACAAAAAATAATAAACATGATAAAGTACTAATGTGGAACTGATTACCCAATATGCTCTTTATGAATAGGAAAATGTTGACAACTGTGAATGTACCTATCTAAATCATAAATAAATGTGCATATGATTACATGTCACTTTAAATGAAAACAAATAGGCTTCCACATTATAACAAAAGTTAACAGAGATGCAACATGTGAAAATTGAAATACAAAGGTTAATCCAATATCATTAAAAACATGATGTAAATAAATCATATAAAAATTGTATTTTAAGAGTGCAGAATTCAAATCTTTTACAACATTCATAAAATGTCCAGATTTCCCTGACTTAGATTTTAAAATGTCAAGTTCCAGAAATTTCCAGGAACACTAGCAATCCTTGTTTTTCTGACATGGGCAACTTTCTTTGATGCTTAAATAGAAGCAGTGTCATAACATGCCAATTCACTAAAGATTCTAACTGAACAGGTTGTATGCAGAAGATAGATGCCTGTAACTCTAGAGTAGCAATATTCTGAAAGTATGATCCAATTACTAAATGTACCAACTTTGAACTTAATATATTTTTATCTAGTGATAAAATGATCTAAAAAGGGCATAAAATATAAATGTCATTTACAAGTGCAAAAAGGGAGTAGAAAGGAGACATGGAAGTCTTTTTCTGTCATCCATAAATATTTGGAATTGAGGTGTCTAATCATGCATTGCAGTAGCAGATCCACATAGAAGTCCTGGGGGTCCGGACACCCACTTTTTATAGATTATTATTATTTTTGTACTTTTTCCCGAATGGAAGGACATGAAAATTAACCAGTTTCCCCCAGTCCAATTCACCCATCACATTTGGACCCCCACACCTTTTGAAATCCTGCATCCACATAGCTTCATTTTATGTCCAATGGTATTTTTTTAAGAAAACCAAAGCATTTCAGTGAAATGCAAGATCAAAAGGTGAGTTTTCATGAAATGTCAATAATCAAATAGAATCATACTGTTGAAAATTATCCAGTATTTTCATGATCACAAGTATCATACCATGACAATAAATGGTTGTACCCTGTATTTTCCCTTTCATAATGGATAATACTGGCGTTTTCTTCTTTGCTTCTGTCATTTAATTAATTTTTATTTAATATAATTTTATTTTTTAATAAAATTTTATTTTTTATGTTGTATCCGAAATTCATTTGCCACCTGTGATTTTATGTTTCATAAGGTTTGCAGACTTTATTTTAGAACAAATTAAATAAACAACAATTTAAGCAACGGTTTCTTCATAGTTGTAAAAGGTATTACAGGCTTCAAGGTATGTCTGTTACCCAAATGTCTTGTTAAGTGTATAAGCATCAGCATCGCTATGCTTTAATTAGGTGTATTATATTGGTGAAAATAAAGCAATTCAAGCATAATTATTTTTAATTAAAATTGTGGCCTTTAATTTGCGAATTAAAAACATTCAACAATTCAAATATACTTTCCTCAATCTGCAACAATCTCCAAGGCATTACCAATTGCTTCAGGAGTTGGTTCCTTGTGAGTCTACTACATAAAAACACAGACCTATATATACCGTGATTTACTTAAAGGTGTGGTTTATATATGGGTCAATATTTTACCTTGGCCTAAAATCAAAACGTGCAGTTTATTTACCGGTGCATTTAATAGTACAAAAAATATGGTTCAAACCATACTGCCAAGCAAAAGATATTTCTGATGTAAAAAGAAAATAAGCCTGGCTGTGATTCACACTGAGTGTGATGGAAACAGGTTGTTATGTTACATATTAATTGTCACATTAGCAAAATCATTAGGTAAATCTTCACCGAAACTGGTAGATAGGCATACTTTTGTTTGCAACATGGATGAGACACAGCGACTGGAACCTGAAAAAATAAAACAAACAATAAAACAAGAAAATATTGTAAAAATTGATGTCTTCAAAGAAACACCATCAATCTAACATGATTACAGCAAATTTCCAAAAGTAAGTTGATTATATTTTCAGAGCAAAAGCTACCAATTATTTTTCTGAATCAATATAAAATTATTGATTAATGATTTTTAACTCTTCTGCTCCCCCAGGAAAATATTTTGGCAGTACTCTTCTCCACACTTGCACCCCCACGACATAAATTAACTATGGCTCTGATTTTAATCTGATTCAAAATAAAATGGCAACCAGTTTTCTTATTGTCCACATTATTTGCACTTTATAAACAATGTACATACTCAGAATTAAAAATCAAATTATGTACTTACCAAAAATTGTTAATTTGTCCAAGTATATCTGCTATAGGCATAAACGTGCTAAAAGGTTTTGACCATGACAGAAAATAATACATTTTGATGATACAAGCTAGAGAGATATATTATATCCAATGTTTTATGGTTCTACAGTTCTCTCCATTTGGAAACAGCAGGAAAGAATCTTTTACCTGTCAATTATTCAAGTGAGAAAATTCAAATCATAAAGGTTTAGTAAATTGTAAGCTTTCTTTTTTTTGTTACACATTAAAGTTTGCCATTGTAACCAAAATCTGATATAGTGTTTCTACCCAATCCATCAGCTCCCACCCACTCCCAAAGTCGTTCCTACAGGCCCGGTCACCACTTTTGATTTTCAGGCAGGTGAGCAATATTTCTACAGTTGGAAACACCATTTTAAATCCTAAATTCTTTGATTGTTAGAAACCATTTTCAATTTCTGAAAAAAAAGAAGCATAAATTAAAAAAAAAAAAAGAATAATTGTAACACAAATACTTACCATTCTGAGCTTTTGTGAAAGTAGTATCCTTCGATTGAATTTGTAGATTTTTGGAAGCAGATATAGTAGAAACCAGCAAAAGATGCGCCACTAATGTCTTTAATTGTGTGATCAGGGACGAGAAAGTGTTCCTGTAAATTAAAATTTGTCTTAATTATGTGTATGATACATGTTATGGACTACTAACTGGAAAAAGAAAATCCCTAGTTTGATATAAAATACCATGTTGAAAATCCCTAGTATGATGTAAAATACCATGTTGAAAATCCCAAGTATGATGTAAAATACCATGTTGAAAATACCTAGTATGATGTAAAATACCATGTTGAAAATACATAGTATGATGTAAAATACCATGTTGAAAATCCCAAGTATGATGTAAAATACAATGTTG
>JAULBS010131250.1:0-13392 GCA_032355785.1 Symmetromphalus regularis
ATACAGACAGACACACACACATATAAACACACACAGACTTACAGACAGACACATACACAGATAAACACACACAGACAGACATACAGACACACACACACATACAGACATACAGACACACACACAGATAAACACACATACATACAGACAGACACACACACATATAAACACACACAGACTTACAGACAGACACATACACAGATAAACACACACAGACACACACACATACAGACATACAGACACACACACAGATAAACACAGGTAAATTTAATGCTGTGGTAATTTCATTTGAGAAATACATATAACACATCATTCGTGTCACGGGAGCGGGATGTAGCTCAAATAATAGTGTGTCCTGTGAACCGGTCGGTCGTCGGGTCGATCCTTCTCAGTGGAACCAATTGCAATTTGGACTAGTTTCCGTTCCAACCCGTGGTTCACAATTGGTTAATCAAAAGCAATGGAATGTGCTGTCCTGTCTGTGTGACGGTGTATATAAAAGACCCCTTGCTCTATATCCGAAAGAGTAGTCTATGCGGCGGAAGTGGGATTCCTCTAAATATATACACGTATGTCAGAATGACCACAATATTGACGTCCAATAGTCGATGATAAAATAAAAATTAATGTGCTCTAGAGGCGTTAAATAAAACAAACGTGGCGACAAAATTTCTGTTTTATACAGACCATGTGTTCGTAGCCTATTTTTGTGACTGGAAAGAATTACATTTGAATGGCCTCCCCAAGACAGATGCTAATTCTAATTTTGTCTGAAGTAGGACCAATAAGACTGCTATTTTTGGACTCAGCACCACTTGTTCCATATAATAGGCTTGTCAAACCTCCCTTAGCTAAAAGTCTGATTAACGGCCTCTATCTCTTGGAGCATACCTCACATATACTGTTTAATGTAAGCCTGCCAGTACACAATGGTTACTCCTGTGTGTGCATGCATGTTATAAAATACTAGTCTAAGAGATAGAGGCCGTTAATCAGACTTCAAGGTAAGGGAGGTTTGACAAGCTTATTATATGGAAAAAGTAGTGCCGAATCCAAACAAAAAAGCAGTCTTATTGGTCCTACTTCAGACAAAAATGTTGGCCAAAAAAGGTCAAGATGAGATTTTTTTCAAATTGTCAGTTTGTTTCCTATATTTTATATTTCTGAAACTTCTAAATCTGATAAACAACTATTTTTGACAAAAGAATAAAAATATCATCAATGTTGCCAAATTTTGGCATACAAACTCTCAATTCCCTCAAATTGTTACTTTCCTTGCGAATACAACCAAAATTGCTCTCGTGTTTTAGGTAAGAGAGGTTTGACAAGCCTATTCTATGGAAAAAGTGGTGCCGAGTCCAGAAATAGCAGTCTTATTGGTTCTATTTCAGACAAAATTGCCATTTTGGCCGGGTTTTTTGGCCAAAAATGGCCAAAATCAGATTTTATCATATTGTCAGTTTGGTTTTATCATTTTAAAAACTCCTGAAAACAACTATTATTAATAAAAGAATACTAATCTCACAATGTGGTCAAAATTTGCACCCAAAACTGATTATTTTCTGATGTGATTTTAGGTAAAGGTGATTTGGCAAGCCTATTTAGTCCATGGGCTGAGTTGGTTCACCTTGCACCCTCCTCCTCCCTGAAATTGACAAAATTGTATATAAGTTATAGTATTTTACCTAAATTTTTAGATGTTAACAGTGAAAATATAGGGACTCGATACCATTGCTGGACTTGGTAATAGTATTAAATATTGGTGACACCATTTTTGGTGTAAAGGAAACAGAAATGCACATAACTATGGAGATAATGGTCACTGGTAAGTGAATGACCCATCAAAATGTTTGCCTTAGGCCACTCTATAAGTAAGTATGGGTCATATGCAAATTAGATCAATAATGAGGTCAACGGTGGCCAAAAGGTCATACATTTTAGCGATTCCTTAAAATCTGACTATAAGTGGCCAGTGTGGCATTGAATTGGGAAATATTTTCTGTTATCAGCCTGTAATATGCTTCTTACACATCCCCTTGTAAATTCAACTGACTTATATTCAACTATTTTTGAATTGAAGGAGTTAGTGGCAAACAGAAAATGGTCTAATTTCAAAAAGGGCAACAAATCTGTGATACATTGATAGAAAAGATAGAAACGACCATAAGTTATACCAAATCATTCATCTGTTGATTTTAGTGTCATTCATATCATTCATCTTATAATTTGCTAATATTGTCCATAAATAGGTCATCAGACGTCATAAAAAAAACTATGGACACTGAATGAAACTTGAACAGAGTTTTTTTACATACCATCAAACATGTTAAACAATGTAAAAGATGGTTTACATAACGCACCTGCCAACAAATAGTAGTTTAAAGTGTCCTACCTGCTAGTGTCTGATGGCTGTATTGAAGTGTTCAAACAAATTAAAAGGATTGGTGTTCATTTGACAATAATTATTGATTAGACTCTGCAAACCAAAAAATTTAGTTTTTGCACATACGAAACCATGAGGTAACAAGTATTAACAGATGTGCAATAAGGATTTATAAGACCACATTTATTCAATTAATCTACACCATCAATGGTACACATAAATGGAATGTAATATAAAGAAATATAATTCCATTTAAAGTTAGTTGTTGACTTGGAAAATAATAACTGTTGACATTTTAAAGTAAAACAATGTTCCATTTTCTTTTCCGATTTAATAAAGTGAGTATCTATATTTACCTATAACTCCGCTATCTTTTAAAACATACCTATATTCGACATACAACACAAAGGAACTGCATATTAGTAATCTTTTAAAAAGATCTGAGTAAAATCATCATAACGATAGCAGATATATAGTCATTTATCTATCATTATTTAGCTTGGTAGGAACAAACTGTTTAGAAAATGGACGATTCCACTCCGAATAAAAATATAAAATATGTTGATTTTGAACTAGGTATGAAAAAGCAAGACTGCCACCCCAAAACCATTCGACAGAAGAAAATAGAACGACCATCTTACTGTGTTTCGGATAGTTTTAATAAAAATTCCCGGAGATATACCAGAGATCATTACTTTAAAAAAAAGCTATGTTTTCTCTGCCATGAAGACACAGAGGATAAACTTCACGATGTATTAACAGAAAACATGGGTGCCCAGCTCATGGCAACTGGAAAACAAACAAGTAATGAAACTCAAAATTAGACTAAGCAGTGTTGTATGTTCTGCTGATCCTTTAACTGCAGTAGCTGAGGACATGAAGTATCATTTAACCTGTTCAAAAGTTCAAATACGGTGCTAGAAGCTACAACTGGAGACAAGCTGATTTCAATCAAAGAACGAGGTCTACTGCACAGGTTTATCGTTATATCAAGAAGTCGTCCAGAGCTTGATCTAAAACAATGTATTGGAATTTATGAATTTAGTGTGGTCCCATGGTCCTTATTTGCAGCAGATGAATCACTCTTGTTGGCTTATGATAAATCTTCAATACTCAATCATCTCGAGTTAATGGATAAAAGTAAAGAAGAGGCGACACTAGACCAAAGCCAATGAACTAACAAAAACGTGTGTATCTGATAAGCAATTATTGCAATGACACAGGTCCCAGATGCAGTACGAGGAGACAGAACACCAGTAGCCAGTGATGAAAACAGTGCAGGACATAGAGTAATCAAATATTGATGGAATGGCTGTTGTGAATTCTATGCACAAAAATGATCAAATGAAAACATGTCTTCACTTTGCAGAATCCTTTCTTGACATGCTTATCAGTACGGTAGCAAGTTACCATGAAGTTAGGTTGGTATTTGACAGATATGTCAACACGTCTCTCAAAGAACAAAGGAGAAGTCGACATATTACCATATCCAGGATAGTACTTTAATCCAGAATATTTCATTGAAGGATTTCCTCTTGGATATCAAAACCAAAGCAGAACTTGTAGAGTATTTAGCTGCCAAGAGTCTAGATCATAGCAAGAACCCTAGTAACAGGCTGAAAATATTCCTTGTGACTTACGGTACAGTGTGTAATACGGTACAGTGTGTAATGCGATACAGTGTGTAATACGGTACAGTGTGTAATACGGTACAGTATGTAATACGGTACAATGTGTAAGGGCATTATTGATGTTCCAACCACCCTAATCAGTCACAGTCATGAAGAGGCAGACACATTACTCTTGTTGCATGCCCTTACAATTAACAAAAAAGCAGAGGTTGTCATTGACTCACCAGACACTGAAGTTTTCTTACTTAAGATTCAAATGTACTCAAGTCTATCAGTTGCTACCAGTTTTCTTACCGGTAAAGGATGTGCTGAAAAGGAAGAGTGCAGTACAATCTATTTATAACAAGTTAGGTTCAAAACATGCCCCAGCGATTTTAGGTTTCCAAGCCATAGCAGGATCGGATATGTGTGATAGATTTGCTGGCGGAACTAAGGACTGGTTCTTCAAGGTGTTCAAATTTTGTAATGATGAGGTACTTGAAGCCCTGACATCACTAGGGGACATCGACCAATCTCAAGAAGTATGTTCTGCAGTTGTCGAAATAACAATGAACATTTTGTGCAAGATGGGGTTGATGATGATGATAATTAAGATTTAATCATCAGCTTGTTCAATGCCAATGAACAATCAAATGCTTTTGGCTTGATCCTTTAAGAGAAAGCATTGGTTATGAAAATATTTTCCTTGACACCATTTCACCAGCAGGTCATGTAATTGTGTCATACTTTATTTTACACTTCACAAAGTTGTACATTCGTATATGTTTGGGTTTTTGTTTTATTGTTGTTGTTGTTGGGTTTTTTGGGGGGATGGAGGCAGGGTATGGGATTTTTGACGGGTTGTTTGCTGTAACAAATGAATATATTTTTAATGGCGGCCATTTTGAATTTCCATTTTCATATTAGAAAACGCCGACAATAAAATTAAAATAAAAACTTTTATTAGCCATTATTTTATTTGTTTAGATAGTGTTGGTTATAGTTCAGTTGTATATCCTTTTATTTTTGCAGTCACAATAGATTATATTTATAATGGAAACCATTTTGATATTCAAAATAGTCGACATCGCTTTCTTTAGATATTATTTAGTTTTGTTTAATAAAATCATCATGCTGTTTCTTAAGGTCCCGTTACGAACAAACTTTTCTCTTTCAGTAACGAAAATGGGTCGAGTTTTCATGTTTTTCCTTTTTTGCGATTTTATAATAAATTGGTGATACTGCGTTTGTTTGTTTTTTTAAGAAAAAAAAAAAAAAAAAAAAACACACATCATAATAATGTCAAATTATGTTGGTTTGTCGGCTTGTTTTTAGAGAGCGTTTTAAAGTTCATAATTTCGTTTTGTCAAATAAATAAACACGCATGTAATTAATTATGTAGTAACAAAAAAACATCAATAATTATCCAATTAGTGGATGCACAAAATGTCATCTACCTGTCAGTCCCTCAAATGACCAAAATAGATTTGCAACCCCTTTCTGGACTTCCTTGTGTCCATTTTGCAGGGGCAATAATTCGCGTCAAAACGATAATAGTATTTTTACGCTACATGGAACATGGATTTTGGCGAATAAAAAACAAAATATATAACTTACCTCATTAATGTTGATATTTAACGAAAAACAAAAATCCTTTTTTCTGTCTCGATTACGGTGTCCATTGATTCTGTATTGTTTGAACAGCAGTCAAAAGTATTGCTTTCGAAATTCTTAGCGAGCTTATTTTGAGTGCCATGTTTGATTTTCTACAAACGTCAGACAAATCCATATAAAAATGGGGGTGTTAGGTATAATATATATTTCATAATTTAATATCAGTGTCATATTTGCAAAGATTTATTTATTAAAGCAAAAGCGATCAACGAGATACGAATAATACTGTTAATAACCGAGATGTTAAAATGGATAGTTACCCCACTTTGTAATAAACTGGTCTTACATCTTATATTATCGTGAAACATTTTCGTTTTTACCGCACCAGTCAATGAGTAATATTTTAAATAATTATTTCATAAAATAATGAAAAAAAATGGAACATAGGACCTCTTTACGGAAGTCGAAGAAGGGACATGGTCTGAAAATAATTTAACTTGGGACCCCGATTTTATGCCCTGGCTACGGCCCTGATATTAAATGATTTTCAGTATTAGTACGTACCTAAATAAAAGGAACAAATGACACAAACAGAAGATTGAAGTGACAGCCCTTTGTTTCCAGAGGAATTGTTTTTCAGATCAACATTTGACAACGGTATGCATTTTATTTTTCTCCGGAATAAACATCTGTAGTTGTTTTTTTTTCAATAGAAAATTGAACAAGGAAAAATATCATTTTGTCAAATCGATCGTGTGAGTTGGATAACGCGTACGCAAAACTCATTCTCCGTCAATAGACCGGACACTGATTACACGATAAATATTTTCGAAGTTAATTACACCTTATAATTTATATGCATATAAAGTAAATATACTGAATTAGCAATGTTACTAAACAAATAAAGTAGCAGTTTGGGCTATTTTCCGTTCCAACCAATGGTCCATAGCCAGTTCATCAAAGGCCGTAGTATGTGGTGTCCTGTCTGTGGGAAAGTGTATATAAAAGACCCCATGCTGCTTATCGGAAAGAGTAATGGCGGCAGCGGGTTTTCTCTAAAGAAATATGTCACAATGAGCATATAATGTTTGATGTCCAACAGCCGATGATAAGATATATAAAAAAAAAAAAGTGCTCTAGAGGTGTCGTTAAATTTAAAAATTAGTCTAAACGAGAACTATTAGAGGTGTACAACAATCTGTATCGTAGATTCATAACAATCTGAACTGAATATTTACATGAGGATACGTAATGTAACTTCATGCCATGTACTACTACTACTACTACTAATAATAATAATTATTATTATATATAAAGAAATAAAATAAAAGAAATAAATATTTATAAAAGTACCAAGTTTCAGTAGTTATTTTTATATAGTCTATCAAGGTCAAATCTGGTCCAATTTTCTAACTTCACATAATATGAAACAACTATGAGAATACGAGAATCAAACTATAGTTTGTTTACGCTACTTGGAACATAGAATTTTGTCGATTACTTCAGTTTGCGTGAACCTAAGCAAAACAGAATTAGAGTTATGGAAATAGCAAAAATGTCCTATATTCCAATTTTTTTTTCATTACTTTGTTAAATAATTATTAAAAATATTCCTCATTACCTCGTATGATAAAATCAGAAAATTTGCACATCTTTAATAACACTTGGCAGACGACAGCATTACAAAGAAAGGTAACTGTCCATTTTAACATTCAGAACATCTCGGCCATTTCCAGTACTATTCGTATCTCTTTTATCGTTTTTGCTTTAATAAATAATTTTTTGTATTGATATTAATTTATGATAAATATATTTATAAATTAATAATCGCGTACCTAAAAAATACATTATACAAATAATTACCTAACACCCCTATTTTTATATGAATTCTGCAGCAAATAAAACATGTCGGTCTAAGTAATGCCGGCTCGAAATGTAAAAAAATTACTTTTGACTGCCGTTTAAATATAATAGAACAAATGGACAAACCAACCTAGACAAAAAATAGGACCTTTTCTTTAGTTAGAAAAATATCAACATTAATGAGGTAAGTTATATATTTAATTTTTTATTCGTCAAAAACCATGTTCCAAGTAGCGCAAATAGACTATAGAAGTGAAAACAGTGTGTGGAAATATAATAGATATGGTATGAGAGCTCTACCCCAACCCAGTGTTCTTAATGCTCTTTTATAACTAACCAATGTTTTTACCTACTCATTTTGACTACCTGCAAACCCACTTATTTACCCATCACATTAAAACCTGCAGTGGTTCATGAGTTTTGTTTTGCCTACAGTCTCCATTAGAAGTATTAGAAGATTTTAATTGGACAATCCCATATCAACCTGAAAAATTTGCTTACAGGTTTTTGTTATTTATTTATTTTACCACTCCACCCCCCCCACCCCCATCACCACCACCCCAGCACAAAAGCACAAGTTTTTGTATTTATCAGCATATAGTTTGAAAAACTTCACGCAAATATTGCAAGTTGTTCAAACTACTAGAGCATACTTATTTATTAATCATTGGCTATTGGATGACAGACATTTGGTAATTCTCACACAAAGTCAAAGTGTGAACCAACCTTCAACAGGTTTTGAACCACTGTCATCAGCTTGAGAATCTGATGTTCTACCAATAGACCACTCAGGCTTACTCAGATAATTATCTGCTTTATTAAAAACATACACGCATTTTTGCAGGCATACACAGGCCAGAACAGGGGCTTGGGTGTGGGTGGTTAGTGGATCATATGAGTCAGTTGATTTTGAGGGGTCCTACATCTCCTTTTATTTAGTACTGATTACAAAAATACTTAATGAGCAAACTGATATGGGGGGTCTACATTTCCTATCTGGCCTTGTCCTTTTACAAGCTTTGCACTGGCCAGGGCATACATCGGGTACTTTGAACATTGTTAGTTAAAAATATTTTGATGACTTCAACAGTTTAACTAGACTTAAAACTGTAGACTCATTGATGAGTATTAATCCTGACCCAGACATTAAAAAAATCAGATAGAATCAATTCCCTGTATTCTCAATCCCTGAAATTGCCCGTGGCAATTGGCAATGCCATGCACTTTTTCTTTTTTGCTTCGGACTAAATTTTGTTTTGTTCTAGGTGTATTTTCTTATTATTATTAAAAATAAAGAATAATTAATGTTAAAAATTGCCGTGGACACTATTTCTCCACAGCATTTATTTTGCTGCAGTCCTTTTCTTAATTGCATAGGTTGTATTCGACAAGCAAAATTTTATAATAAAAATCAACAGGACTGAGTACATTGTATAAAGATAAGTTACATCCTTGATTAGACATGCCAAGAGTAAGCCAGTTTAAAAAGTGTCATCACAGCTTTTGAAGAAATGTGAAAAATAGGTGATGGCACTTTAAGAGTAAGGTAGTATTAGCAATGGTCACAGTTCTAAAAATAGCATATGCTCGCACCTGCTTGCTTCCAATTAGATAATTTTACCACAAACGCTAGGTTTAAGTTTATGTTGCTTGTTATGAGAAGTCGGCTTTTTGATGTTAAACATATTGGAATAATAAACACCAACAGGGTCAGAATAATATCATTAACATAATTAAAAATCAATACGGTCAATCATAATCATAATTAATTCAGTTAACACCTTCACTGCTAATATTCTGAGTTGATTCCCAAATGTTAAGGACAAGGGGGAGTGTAATTCACTTAACACCTTCAGTGCTAATGTTCCAGTTAACATCTTCACTGTTAATGTTCTGAGATGATTCCAGAGTGTTGTGGACAAAGGGAGTGTAATTCTTTTAACACCTTCTACGCTTATGTTCAAGTTAACACCTTCAGTGATAATGTTCCAAGTTCATTTCTGAATGCTGTGAAAAGGGGAGTGTTATTTAATTAGTATTAACACCTTCACTGCTAACATATTTTGCATTCACTCCCAAGTGCTATGAACAAGGGGAGTATAATTCAGTTAACACCTTCAGTGCTAATGTTATGATTTGATACCAAAATGCTATGGACATGGGGAGTGTAATTCAATTAACATTAACACCTTATATGTTAACATTCTGTGTTCATTCCAGAGTGCTATGAACAAGGAGAGTGTGTAATTCAGTTAACACCTTCAATGCTAACATGTTCCAAGTTCATTTCAGAATGCTACAAACTGGGAATGAAGGGTGAAAGAGTTAAAGGTGTATCTTATGCAAACAGTGTCACTAAATGACAAATATATTATTTACGTCCACACCCATTTTTATTTTGCTTCCCGCATGTCTCTAATGTTTATAAAACCCATTTACATAGGGTATTATGTTCAGGAGACCTCTAAAAACCATTGAAACATTCATGGACATTCATAACACTTTCCATAACTCCCATAAAATCTTTAACTCCTTTTTCAATAATCAAAAATCTACATTTCCCATAAGGAATCTGTATTTTAAATATTATGGATAAACATCTAAAAAAAGGTTGATTATTTATAGCAAACAGCATACCAACCCTTCTTGCTTATTCATGATATAAACAAATTTCATATTCTATATACAATTTAAACTTCCGTGATATTTTTCCACAAAATAAACAAACTTCATACTGTATTTACAATTCAAGACAAAACACAGTCTTTCTGTACATTTCATTTTTAAAAAACAACAATTTATATACAAACATCATAGTAGATCTGTACAATAACAATACATTTATGTATAATGTTCAACTCTGTTCTCAGTGTCAGAACAAAACATAGTATAACAGATCATAGGAGACAATGAAATACTGCTTCAACTAGGCAACTTAAACTCTGCAGTCAACCACCTCGCCTGTACCTCTTTCGACCTTAATAATTAGTCGACTTTTCATGCAGTTCCCAGTTATAGCTTAATGTATTATAACTACACAGTCAAGTGACACGTCGTGCTGTCACAATGGAGTAAAAAATGAGAATGTTATTTTGTAAAATGTTAAATCAAAATGAGACGTGATATTGAGTTGGACATGATCATGAGTCGGACATGAACGTAAGTCAAACACTTTTTCAGGTATTAAGTTGTTAATTGAGGAACAAGTTCTTTCTTTCTCTCTCACAAATCTGACTATTTCTGATAGCAAATCTATCAAGGCAACTTGTTTTGTTTGTTCTGTTTGTTGCTGCTGACAAAATTGCAATGCATCAAAGTTACAAGATGTCATAGATGAGGTAATATTGTATGTAACTAGAGCTTGAAGCATCAGTACTCTCGGGAAGAACAGCGGCGATTCCGTTTATACAATAACGGCATTATCATTTCTACCACGAGTAAAATAATAGTTTATCGGGATTAATGGCAGTACCGTTTCTACCGCTTTCAGTAAAATGCACATTATGTTGAGCAGACATTCAGTTTATGCCATTTGACAGAGTCCATAATTAAACATCATGGAGTGAGTGAGTCTGTTACCATAGTAACGTGGTAGCATGAGTCTACAACCCGTTGTCAAACACTTCTTTGTGGAGGGACGGGAACTCTGTGTCATACTTTTCAGGTTCCATCATCTTCATGTTGTTGATCGCCATTGAATGCTGCTGGTTGATCTCGTGAAACAATGGACGCAAATTGAACAGTGTTCTAAATGTGTAGTCTGGGTCTGTAACAAAAATAAGCATCCATATTAAACGGAAAAAATATTAAAGATAATTAATTTGAAAAAGAAATGAAAGACATCTCAAAATATTGAACAATTTTTTAATAAGCATAAGCAAACCAATCACTTTTAGAAATGGGATCTAAGATATTTAAAATATTTTTAATACTGAAGGGATTTGGGATTCAAAGTTGGTTACAACCAAATTATAGTATTTCAATTAAAGAATTACATTCACAAAGTAGAATATAATTTGTAAATAAATAAGATCATAAAACAAATCAAAGAAAACACCAATTTTATTTGTTATTTTGTTGACCATACTTTAATCATATTTTGTAAAACAAATTAAAATACATTTGAAATTTTAAAAACCCAAACATTTACAATGTTTGAATAGTTTATTACTGTTAGTAAAATTTAGTCCACCACTGCTAAACTTTTTTTACTTTGTTGATCCAAATGTCAGCATTAACAGAATTGTATTTGCCATCATAAGAAAATTTATGAATGAAATCATCACAATATAATTTAAAAACTAAAGAGGGACAATTTCAATTTAAAGATTAAGATTTTTTTTTAATACATGAGAATAGTTTTTTTACTAATCACTCATGACCTCACAAAATCATTTCAGTGTTTTTTCTTCTATCCGTTCTGTTTTGTTCTTTTTTTCACCAATAAAACAACAGATAAAATTGGTGTTGCCTAGTAACATCAAGCAATAATGACATACCTTGGTGATTTTTCTTCAACTCAATGTACAAAGCTTGTTGAAAAAGAGCCTGTATTTTAGTAACAGCTTTCATATTTTTCAACCCAGGTCGTTCTGTAAAAAAATAAATATATCATCAAAAACAACATCAAACATTACTCGAATAAACAACAATGAAAAGAAAAATTTTTACCGAGATACTTTTTATGTATAAGGTTATAGTTATGATTATGTTAGAATTTCTTTTGTCAACACATTGCAAATTAAAAAATAATAACAAGTGGCTTAGTTTTAATTTTCAAGTGGTTCTAACTAAATGTTATACAACAAATTTATGATATTCTTTCGAAATATCAACTGCAGGTATTGTTCTTTACCTAAACAAAAATATTTGTGGTTAAATGAGGGGCCCTTAATAAGTAAGATAATATTGTCCCTTAAGGAACTGGTTACAATATTTTAAAATATATTTAAAAAAAAAAGAAACTTTTTGTGGTGGGTTTTTTTACCACCAATTTTCCCTGCACACATGGTCGACAGAAATGTTTTACTGTTACGTAGTCTCTCTTTTTAATTAGCAGGCAGAATTTTAAAAATTTACTTTCTCCAAACAGAACACCACACTACGAATCTTTTCATATATTAGTAATATAAAAGTACTTAGAAATCCAATTCCCTTTCACCTCTTAAAAAAAAATCAAAACAAAATCAATGGATCAACTAAATGGGACTGAACCAATGGCATATGGCTCCTCAGACAGTTGCTCTAGCTAAAGATTACATTATAAAGGAACAGTAACACTACTAAAACTAATAATGTTACATTGTGTAACACTGACCTGGACACATGATGAGAACTGTAGTGAAGAGACCAATCTCTCCGTCTGTCAACTGTAGGGGGTTGAACAAAGCTGCGACCTTGAAGAACTCTTGGAAAAAGTTTCCCATGGGCATCGCAAGAATAACTTGTCTGAAATTAACATTTCATTTTTATAAGTATAAATTATAAACTGGATATAAATATGAACTTGTACGAAAAAACAGAAGGAAAGTTTATTTAAAACATCACATCATAAGGTGTGTTATTATTTCAGCCAACAGTAATTTTTTGTTTTTGATTTGGGGTCTGAAACATGCTTTTCCTTTCTGAATTATAATCTATATATTTAGGAACATGTACAAATATGTTTGTAGATCCATAATCTATAACATAACATCTGCCTTCAAAGAACTGGATATAATACATTAAAAAAGACATAAATAACAAAACAAAATATTGGAAAATGTCATTTTTTATTTTTTTATTCAATCCAAACAAAACTATTCTAATTTCATATTTTCTGTTCCAGCCAGTGGTCCACAACTGGTCTATCAAAGGCCGTGGTATGTGCTGTCCTGTCTATGGGATGGTGCATATAAAAGACCCCTTGCTGCTTATTGGAAAGAG
>JAULBS010131261.1:0-13391 GCA_032355785.1 Symmetromphalus regularis
CGTGCTTATATCAAATAAATGTTCAAGCACGCTTGTTGTGGATACAAGGTCTGACTTACGCCGGGCATTGTATCCACGACAAGAGGGGTAAAATTGTGGATCTGCAATTTACAATAAAGAAAATTCTGGCTAAGTTTCTTTGTGCCAAATTATGGATAATTTAGATGCGTTGAACCAAAAGGTGAGGTGAAGTTGGACGCAATTTTGATGGTTCTTCAAAATAATTTTATTAGGACCCTTAACATTAAATTTTTAACCAGAAATAAAAACTAAGTCCTAAATAGAACCAAGCGATAGCTTTATGGTAGGTTCACAATGCCTCGTAAAACTGATAAATTTCAAAAACAGCTTCTTAATTTTAATTCAGAATGGGTGTCACGCAATGCTCATTAGTTAAACCAAGAGTCAGTTCATTGGTATGTATGTATGCCCACAAAAGACTGTCGGGTCAAATGTCGGAATTAACGCTTATATCAAATAAATGTTCACGCACGCTTGTTGTGGATACAAAGTCGGAATTACGCCGTGCATTGTATCCACCACAAGAAATGGATGGGGAAAAAAGTATATGGATCTGCAATTTGCAATAAAAGATTCTGTGAATTTTATTAAATACCAAATTTAGGGTTCTTTAAATGCTTCAAGTCAAAAGGTGAGGTAAAGTTGGAAGCAATTTTGATGATTCTCCGAAAATAAATAAAAATTATTAGAACCTTTAAACCTTAGTCATTTTGAACCAGAACTTAAAACAGGGTCATAAATAAAAGGTTAGATCTATGGCTTCGCAATCCCTCACAAAATGAGTAAATTTACAAAATCATGTAATGAAGGTTTGAAAATTAATGAAATTTTGTTATGTTAAGGCGAGAAACTGGTAAGATCCATTTACTCTTTCAACTACCTTGCTTGGAAAAAATCCCAGCCTCTACAAACCCAACATAGACCCAAGATAAATTTCTTTAAAATCTATATATTTATTATAAGATTATTGAATTACTGAACATCATATAATGTTTACAAATGTGTTTGTATTAGCTGAATTACTGAACATGCTGTAATGTTTATAAGTGTGTTTGTATTTGCTGAATTACTGAACATCCTGTAAAGTTTATAAGTGTGCTTGTATTACCTACATTACTGAACATCCTTTCATGTTTATAAGTGTGCTTGTATTTGCTAAATTACTGAAAATTATATAATGTTTATAAGTGTGCTTCTATTTTCTGAATTACTGAACATCCTGTAATGTTTATAAGTGTGCTTGTATTTGCTAAATTACTGAACATCCTGTAATGTTTATAAGTGTACTTGTATTTGCTGAATTAATGAACATCCTGTAATGTTTATGAATGTGCTTGTATTTTCTAGATTATTGAACTTCCTGTAATGTTTATAAGTGTGCTTGTATTTGCTGTATTACTGAACATCCTGTAATGTTTATAAGTGTACTTGTATTAGCTAAATTACTGAAAATCCTGTATTGTTTATAAGAGTGTTTGTATTGGCTAAATTACTGAATATCCTATAATGTTTATAAGTGTGCCTGTATTTTCTAGATTATTGAACATCATGTAATGTTTATAAGTGTGCTTGTATTTGCTAAATTACTGAACATCCTGTAATGTTTATAAGAGTGTTTTTATTAGCTAAATTACTGAAGATCCTGTAATCTTTATAAGTGTGCTTGTATTTGCTGAATTACTGGACATCCTGTAATGTTTGCAAGTTTGATTGTATTTGCTAAATTATTGGCCATCCTGTATTGTTTATGATTGTGCTTGTATTTTTTAGATTATTGGACTTCAGTAATTCAGCAAATAAAAGCACACTTATAAACATTAGTGCTTTTATTTGCTGAATTACTGAACATCCTGTAATGTTTATAAGTGTGTTTTTATTAGCTAAATTACAGAATTTCCTGTAATGTTTATAAGTGTGCCTGTATTTCCTGAATTACTGGACATCCTGTAATGTTTATAAGTGTGCTTGTATTTGCTGAATTGGTGGACATCCTGTAATGTTTATAAGTGTGCTTGTATTTGCTGTATTACTAAACATCCTCTAATGTTTATAAGTGTGCTTGTATTTGCTGAATTACTGAACATCCTCTAATGTTTATAAGTGTGCTTGTATTTACTGAATAACTGAAAGTCCTGTGATGTTTATAAGTGTGCTTCTATTTCTGAATTACTGAACATCCTGTAATATTTAAAAGTGTACTTGTATTAGCTGTATTACTGAACATCCTGTAATGTTTATAAGTGTGCTTCTATTTCTAAATTACTGAACATCATGTTTTGTTTATAAGTGTACTTGTATTTGCTGTATTACTGAACATCCTGTAATGTTTATAAGTGTACTTGTATTAGCTAAATTACAGAAAATCCTGTATTGTTTATAAGAGTGCTTGCATTGGCTAAATTACTGAATATCCTATAATGTTTATAAGTGTGCTTGTATTTTCTAGATTATTGAACATCGTGTGATGTTTATAAGTGTGCTTGTATTTGCTGAATAACTGAACATCCTGTAATGTTTATAAGTTTGATTTTATTTGCTAAATTATTGACCATCCTGTAATGTTTATAAGTATGTTTGTATTTGCTGAATTACTGAACATCCTGTAATGTTTATAAGTTTGATTGTATCTGCTGAATTACTGAACATAAATAATGTTTATGAATGTTCTTGTATTTTCTAGATTATTGGACTTCCTGTAATGTTCATAAGTGTGCTTCTTTTTCTAAATATCTGAACATCCTGTATTATTTATAAGAGTGCTTGTATTTTCTAGATTATTGAACATCCTGTAATGTTTATAAGTGTGTTTTTATTAACTAAATTACGGAAGATCCTGTAATGTTTATAAGTGTTCTTGTATTTGCTGAATTACTGGACATCCTGTAATGTTTATAAGTGTGCTTGTATTTTCTGAATTACTGAACATCCTGTAATGTTTATAAGTGCACTTGTATTGGCTGTATTATTAAACATCCTGTAATGTTTATAAGTGTGCTTGTATTTGCTGCATTACTGAACATACTGTAATGTTTATAAGTGTGCTTGTATTTTCTGAATTACTGAACATCCTGTATTGTTTATAAGTGTACTTGTATCTTCTTAATTGCTGAACATCCTGTAATGTTTGTGAATGTGCTTGTATTTTCTAGATTATTGAACTTCCTGTGATGTTTATAAGTGTGCTTGTATTTGCTGTATTACTGAACATCCTGTAATGTTTATAAGTGTACTTGTATTTGCTGCATTACTGAATATCCTGTAATGTTTATGAATGTGCTTGTATTTTCTAGATTATTGAACTTCCTCTAAGGAAGTAATGCTTATAAGTGTGCTTGTATTTGCTGAATTACTGAACATCCTGTAATGTTTATAAGTGTGTTTGTATTAGCTCAATTACTGAACATCCTGTAATGTTTATAAGTGTGTTTGTATTAGCTAAATTACTGAACATCCTGTAATGTTTATAAGTGTGCTTGTATTTGCTGAATTAATGAACATCCTGTAATGTTTATAAGTGTGCTTGTATTTGCTGTATTAATGAACATCCTGTAATGTTTATAAGTGTGCTTGTATTAGCTAAATTACTGAACTTCCTGTATTGTTTATAAGTTTATTTGTATTTTCTTAATTGCTGAACATCCTGTAATGTTTATGAATGTGCTTGTATTTTCTAGATTACTGAACTTCCTGTAATGTTTATAAGTGTGCTTGTATTTGCTGAATTACTGAACATCCTGTAATGTTTATAAGTGTGCTTGTATTAGCTAAATTACTGAACATCCTGTAATGTTTATAAGTGTGCTTGTATTTGCTGAATTACTGAACATCCTGTATAGTTTATAAGTGTGTTTGTATTTGCTAAATTATAGAACATCCTGTAATGTCACTTTAAACAATCTTGTCTTTAGATAGCTTGACAAAATACTGTCTGCAGTCATGGACCACTGTCATTACAGTGATGCCATTATGTATTCGTGTAAAAATTAGCATATTGTTTAATCAGCTGTATTTGTAAACAAAATTAACCTGCTTCCGCCACATAGGCAACGCTTTTAGCTAAACACACCTAATATGACTTGCATGCACTTTACTACAAACTGGACAATGCCACGGCGTTTGGTACTCCAGTCATGAACTTTTAACTGTAATACGAAATAACAAAGTGAGCCTTTTAAAGGGGATAACACATCAGAGCTTTACCATACACTGTTTCCAAATGGGTCACATAACCGGGTCACTTATCCGTAAATATTTTGTTTGATATTGCACTGCGTGTTACTATTGGGAAATATTAGGCATGGGTAAAAAGTGTTCCTATCTTATTGTTGGTATGTTAATAGAGTTTTACTTCAACTACACATAGCTAGCTACAAGACAGGGATGTTATTACTCAAACCTGTTTTGTGGGCAGTTATTTCAGTGAAATCCTTCCGTCTTCGTGGGCTATGAATCACTCAGTTGTATTCGACTTTTTCTGCTGGCCTTATTTACCAAGAAAAACAATCGGTGGCAGCTTCATTAAGGACAAACTCTACTGGTTCCTGTTAAATACTTCATATTAGTGCAGTTTGTCTTCACTGTGTGTGACCGGTGGTGTAATGGTTCCTGTTAAATACTTCATATTAGTGCAGTTTGACTTCACTGTGTGTGACCGGTGGTGTAATGGTTCCTGTTAAATACTTCATATTAGTGCAGTTTGACTTCACTTTGTGTGACCGGTGGTGTAATGGTTCCTGTTAAATACTTCATATTAGTGCAGTTTGACTTCACTGTGTGTGACTGGTGGTGTAATGGTTATACTATTGAACTATTGGCTAGTAGGTGCTGGGATCAAAGCTTAGTCTAGACATGGTAGTTTTAATCTCACTACCGATTCCAACCAAGTCAGTGAATGCTCCGTAAGACTCTATAGGTAACACTTACATTGATTATTGACTAGTTGGCCTGAGTTGATTTATCTGAAAGCTGGTTTGTGCTATCGTGTCTGTGAGATAGTTTATATAAAATATGTCTTGCTTCTTATCGGCAAGAGTATCCACACTAGTATTGATGGTTTTGTCTGCCCTACTAAGATTAATCTCTCTCTTTTTTTTCAATTTTTCTCAATGCCCCCAATAGAACATATTGATTTATTATATGAGTAATTGTTTCTAATAGTGCATTTTTGATACTTTTGTTGAGCACTGGTTAGACTGGCTAATCCCAACATTTACCCCTCTAAATCCTTACCTTCACTACTTGCTTGTGTTCAGTATCTTCCGTTACATAATAATATTAGATGTTTACCTGTTGAAAGGACCAAGCATGTCAAAAATAGGCTGACTAATGGTAGAAGTATCATTGTCGCATACCAAGTAACCTGAAAGAAAGTCGTTAACAGTATACTTAATTATAAGATAACAATTAAAGCTGTTATCTCTCCTGCCACTCTTATTGTACTACTACATAACAAAACCACAAACTGCGGTTTTAACAAACTTCTTTATCTTCCATGCCTACACGCAACTTTTTAAATCTCGTCGCCATTTTTCAACAGATCAAACAGTAACGGGGCCCGAATGACAAAGATCGCACTTTGCATCCGTTTGTGAATGAAACAGACTATTAACGTTCATAGTAATGAAACAAACTGGAAATATCGATTTTAAATATCCAAGTATAATTTGTAGATATTGCAACTTTAAAATAAGTGAACCCACAGATAAAAAAAACAACAACATAGGGACTGTATTTCTAAGATACTTCATGAAATTAACTGTTTTGTTCAAAGAAATGTTTACTTTATGTGCAATTGTATATTCTTTGATTCATGAAGCTAGTATTAAAGGTATTTTAACAAACTTCTTTATTAAAGGTTTTTTGTAAAAAAACCTAGTCAAATACAATGGAACTTGGAAAAATAAATATTTAAATAAAAGATCCCTTGCTGTTTATAGAAAAAAATAAAGAATATTCTCAACTTTTTATATTTTTTCCTTATATTATAAGGACTGCCAAAAAGGCATGTTAAATTTCAACATCGTTTGAAAAATACCATAGATTTTATCTCAATCATCCTATATGTTTTTAGCAATGACTATTTCGATAATGTGTGTTGTTCATACGGCTGCCGTATGATAGTACGGATAGTATAAGCAATAATCGGCCCAACAATTGTTGTGGTTTACCTCCATTCTAAAGTTTGATTGCACTTTCTTCAAAATGTTGCTAATAGAAGTTATATCAGTGACAATGTGTTTGTAGATAAAATCGCATGTTCCTTCTTTATATCAGGTTAGCGATTTAATTACATGTCATTACCGTATGCGCAATAACTCCTCTGTTCATGTTAATATGTGTATTTAATTTACATGTGATTAAAATTAGTGATGAACACATGCTATATGGAATGATTGAAATACCTTATAAAAGTATGGTAGCCTGTTAGGACCAAAAGCTGTACAAAATGTCATTACCAAAACGAAACGACCATTACCACAACGGCAAAAATGTAACAGTAATAACATTGAAACCTTAAGTTTCTAAACAACTACATTTTTGTTAAAAACTGAATGACAACATCATAGGGAATGGATAGTAATTATATAAGAATTGTTTGTAAGATTTTTGAGAAAACATAACTTATAGTATATGTGATTTTTGACAATACATTTCAAAGAATAAACAAAACTAGTATAATAAAAGTAAAAGATGGTATTGATGATACTAGTTTTTGTTGCAGTCAATGATCTTGTTAATGATTTGTTTTTGTTTTCCCCAAGTAATAATAATCGATAATTTAAATATTTAAATGCCAGGAAATTGTGTTTTAAACGATCTAATAATAATAATAAATTCCTGAGGGACCATACCCTCTTTAAAAATTGTCAAGTCGTCTTTAAAAAAAAGATACCTATCTGGTTATAATACCCTCTAAAATAATCCTTAAAACAATTGAAGATCATTGTTTAAAAATGACTAATTTTGCAATTGAGATGCCATGAAATCGGGTTTCATAACATTTAATTTAAAATAAAATATTGTGAACCGTGATCCTAGACTCTCCAAGTTTGATTTCAGTCAATATTTTATTATTTAAAAACGAAATTATTTTACTTGTGAAATAAATATGCTATGTACACACACAGACTATGTCATTACCACAACAGTGTGTCATTACCACAACTGTCATGTCATTACCACAACACAGTCTTGTTTATCTTCTTTTAGAAATAAATTAATATTATTTATCTACTTTGCTGGCATTAACTCATCGTCATGTAATCATTTTTCATTAACATGTTTAAAAAAAAAAAAACATGCACTTATTGGTACAGATATACATAAGTATAGGTTGCGAAAACCAATTTCAAATTGAAAATACTAACAACATCAGTCATTATATCCAACTCTGAATAAAGTTTGTATTAGTAAATTAATACATCTGTATACCAACAATGTCTGTATTTGTATCCAGGAGAAACATTCAACAAAATCTACAATTATTTTTCTTACAAACATTTTTAAGCTGTTGTGGTAATGACATTTTAGATACAGGGCCTCGACATTTTAACTTCCTCTTAGAGAAATAAATAGTAAACTTCTTTACTGATATTATTTTTAGTCAGTTATCAAAGGTCTCTGAATACACGTATGCAGAATTACAAAATAAGATACTTTTTTCACACCCACAGACACATGTCAATATTGCCAGTTTTTGTAGAATCACCCAGGACAGCTAAATTCAGTAGGTCAGTTTTTTAATGATTGAATTCTTAGTACGCTGACGAACACTTTAGTTGAAATTGAATAAAATAAAATTCCATAGTTTTCGTTTAAAATTTCCAGCCGAGAACTACAAGCCATGGACTTGCTTAATGTTTTCAATTTAACAGCCACTTTAAATCCTGTAATCTCCATTAAGAATATGCACTGTTCTGTCTGTGGAAAAGCGCATATAAAAGATCACTTGCCTCTAATAGGAAATAGAAGCCTTTGTGGTGGTAGCAGTTTCCTCTAAAAGACAATGAGTAGCAAAACTCCATAATTATGTTTTAACATTTTATAGCCACTGAATAAACTATGTTCTGGGGAGTCGTTAAACAACCAATCCTTTCCTTTTTTCAAAATGTAAAGAGTAAACCTAAGTATGAATGGGCACCATGGAGCCAGCAGTAGTTTAGATCTGACACAACAAAGATGCTTTTAGACATTGTTTGTACATGTATTGTAGTCACAGGAGGATACAAAGGGAGATAACAATAGACTTACACCAGTCTTGGAGTGATTTTTACTGGAGTAAATGTGCGAATGTGCAGTGGCGTAGCGTGTGCTGTCTGCACTCTGGGCAAGGCAAATAATGCGCCCCCTAATTAATGATTTTTTTTAATGTAACATTAACAGCATCTTCAAACTGAAAATCATGCTATTAATAGGCATTATGTAATTCATTGATATGAATTACGAGGGTGTATAAAAAAAAAAAAAAGAGTGGCATGCGCCCCCACCCCCTCAATAATCTGCTGCGCCTTTTTTTTGCGACAATATTTACATTTATAGAGTACATGGTAGGTGCCCTTCAAATGACTGATGGCAACCCTTGTTCAGTCTTGCTCCTCCAATAGTTAAACGGCTGCACTGGCACTGAAGTATGGATAGTTTTTTTTGTGCTTGGTAATGTTCTTCAGTGTTTTGAAATTGAATCCACTGTATTGATGTAACACTATTGTGTTAACTGTTTTTCACGAATTTACACTTGGGAGAACATTATTTTTTCACGAATTTACACTTGGGAGAAAAAATTTCATGAATCTACACTTGGGAGACCAACGAACACGAATGTTTTACCATGCAGAAAATGCACGTGCAGCAAGTGGTGAATGCTATGGCAAGGAAAGAGTTCCGTATTTTCCTGTCATGAATATAATTAAGTATGTTGTCAATTGAATATTCATCTAAAGGGGGATTATTAGTGATAAACTTCACAAGTCTAATTTGGATAAATGACGACAAACACGTAATATTCATGTTTGATGTTCTGTTATTCCTTGGTGCACTCTCAAAACTTTGCTTGTTCAATATGGTTAGAAACTGTTTTCAAGTTTTGTCACCAAGTGTTTTATGAAGGCTCTAACTATAAAACATTATCTCAGCTTGACATATATGAAAGTTCAGCATAATTAATACAACTGAACATTCATACACAGAGGTAAAACATCTTTCAATTACCTCAGGTTTTGAAATAGGATCCTCTAAAATTATTAAAATAATACAGTAGAACAAATTCAATGATTTATTTTATTTAATTTTGCTAGTCTTTGTTGTATATAAAACGAAATCTAAAATGATTTACTTCGAGATATACATCATAATTACACTTTTCAAGACATCAGTGAGCAGGTGACATAGGTGACACGGCCTATACTCCCACTACAAACTCCTTCACTAGATCACTATGTCTACTTGATTTCCCACATGTGAAAGAAGATATCCAGAGCTGCACAAACTGCATGAACGATCGTTTCGTTCGTGCATTGGTTATGCAAATTTTTATTTTGTGCAGGCCTGGGATATATTCTACTGGTCAGTGACTGCCTCAAACACAAAATATACACACATCCTGTTGGGAAACCACACTATCTTTAACAAATGTCTCAAAACATGGCTGGGAATACTATATCTGGAAGAGATGCTAACCGTCATGAGATTGGCACCAAAGTATGCAGACAGACTGATCTTGAAGGCATATTCCCAAGGAAGTTAAGTCTCTTTGTGCTCTAGATATTAATTACGAATGCAACTTACATGCATTTGTTATACTAGATCTCTCTTTCATATCAAGCAAGACATTTTATCTGAACCATGTTAAAAGCAATTCCATGTAGCGTTTATAGTTTATGATTTATTTGTCCGTGAGCATAATTCATTATTTTTTTTTTAAATATTAATAATAAGCAAAATGCAGTGGTTATGTAAGTAAATGAATGAAGTATTTTTATGGACAAATAAAATGTTTGTATTTAAAATTAATTCTTTGTATGGAAATTAATTAAGTCGAGGGTCCGTGGGACTATGCATTTAACATAATGAAGTTTATTTGCTGAAGGAGTAATAGTATACAAAATACTTCATTAAAAAAAGTGCAGTGGAGAAGCGTAATTGTTTTTGTTATGAATTCCGAAATCAGAATGAATTGTAAATTGGTATCTAGTAATTCTGTCTTCATTTGGATTTTATTCTGTTTGTTATTATAATTTTTTAAAAACAAACCAACTTCTTTTACATTGTTAATGTTATATTTTACTGAACAAAATTACCTAAACCCACAAATGTTTTCTGGGCCTTGCAAATTAACATTTAATTTTTAAAAGGAAGAACTGAACATAATTTGATACTTTTTATTTAACAATCTGCTTTATGAAGAGAGGTAGTATTGGATTCCATGCTTCCGAGTAAGGGTTCTGGAATTGATCTAAACATAGACACAAATGTGAGCACCTCAATGAATGGGCATGTGATTTATCAAGAGACTACATATTCTACAAGTAGCCTGTGGTATAACCACGATTTAATATTTCCCATTTTTTACAGAAAATGTGGAGGACTTACTAAATAAACACATATCACAAATTTATTCCTCCAAACACAAACACATTGATCACTGTGTCCAGCCAGAGACATTCTTTTATAAAGGGGACAGTTTTGGTTTAATTTAAAAGTCAATTGTCTAGCATGACGCCCATCACATTTCTACTTCATACTGTCTATTAATCCTTCTTTTGAGGAAAAGACAGCTTGTACAATGTGATGAAAAGAGGAATCCATCCCAAAGCGAAGACACCCATTGTAAATCTATACAACAAAGTATCCCTGGTGTTCTTCTGCCAAATAAATCGACCATCCTCTTTCTGAAAAACAATGAACAAAAAAACATTATAAACTAGTCAACAGACTTGTGTTTCAAGATCTCTCATTTAAAGAAATGGAATGTAAAAACGTTTTGGGTTAATTTTTTTCCTACATACTATCTATACACCCTACTAAAATAGATTAGAAAAAAATAAAAATAGATTTTTAAATTGTGTCCAGGCAACCCTCATTAAAATGTTATTCAACCAAATTATGGTATGAATTAATTAATTCATAATACTATGTGAAATTGGTTATGTTTTCCTCTGTGTTTAAGTATATATAATAATAAATATGTATACCATATCACAAACAGCACTTTTCTTTTCAAGCAACAGCTATAAACTTAAATGGATGTCCTTTCAATACACTTGTTTTCAATTTCAGTTAAAATGAAATAGCGCACTGTATTCTGGGAGAGGTCATAGGTTAGTGGCAATTCTCACTTTATACAATAGTCACCCTCAAGGTCAGACCAGTATAAAGTTATCATATTTGAACATACTTGTTTGGAATAATGAGAAGAACAAGTTATTTTGTTTAAAAAATGAAGTAATCAAAATTAACTTTTTAATTCAAATGAAATATCAAACGTAACAATTTCAAACTAAATATTTACAAATATCACACACAGAAACAAAAGGGCCTATCCAATTTAAAGTTAAAAATATTTTTAACAAATTTTGAACACTGCTTCACTATTAGATGGTGCTCTCTAACCAAAATCACTAACAATGGCCATATAGCCTAAAATGAAAATACTGCAAGTCATTAAATTAATGCAAACCAGATATTAAAGGGAAACATTAAATGACCATGTAGACACGATAACTGACTCAATTTAACAATAACTTTTAACAAATATGAAGGCTAACAATGGCATTGAAGAACAACACTCGACAACATACCATTATTTTGAACAAAAAACTGTACAATTCAGTAGATATTTTAAACATTAAGCGTGACACTATGTAGTTATGCAATTAGAATGCACTGTTCTAGCTACAAGTGCAAATAGATGGGTGCAAAAAGACTAGGTAGTGAAAGCAGTGGTGTACCAACACAAAAATAAGATAAAATATACTTACAATAAAATAACTGGATAACTTCCGGTACATGCCATTATAGGTAAAAGCAGGAATCAAGCAAGGCAAAAATAGTAGTACTGCAAACAGACCATTAGCGGGTGGCAAAAGCATTGAGCTCAAACAATAATAGCAAAACAACAGGATACAAAATAATGATTGCTTGACCTCTGGGTACAGCTCTTGAAATTCATGGCAGGAATCAGCAATGTCATCATAAAATTGGTTTGTGACAAACATTGTACTGCTGTTGCAAAAATATAGTATGCAATATCCTCATTTTCTTGAAACTGGCATTACAACGTAGTCTGAATTTCAATGTTTGCTGGTACATGCTATGAAATTGAAGAAGCGTCAGGCAAAGCAAAAATAAAAGTGTAGCTAGAAAGCAAAGAAAAAAATAAATATATAGGATGTGCATTTTACTGTCATCCCAGGCAGATGGAAACTGTGCCTTGGGGTGTCTGCTCGGTGACCCAAATTTTTTGTATATAGTATCATGTCTGAATGCCCTAAATTTAACGTTTGTTAGATAATCAGAAAGTTAGCTTTGATATATATGCACTATGATATCAGGTATGTATGAGTGAGCGGCCAAACCAATAGGTGTCTTCTATGGAATTATGGAGACCACCAAAATAATATTCGGAACACTCCTATCAATTTTGATTACCAGCATGCACATGTATACATATTGTAATAAAGTCTAGGTACTTTTTCCACTTTGTTGTTGTTAGCAGCTTTCTAATAAAATTAATAGCAATAACACAGCAACTTGTATATAATGAATTTCGATGATCCATTTAAATTCCCATAATGTCAATCTTGAATATATATATATATATATGTGTGTGGCAGTCTAGGAAAACCCATCACATGGTCAAAATTTGATGTTGTTTTCTGAATCTATAGATAAAGCAGTGTGCAGATCTGTTGAAATGTTTCTTCTAGAACTGAAGTTATGGATGTTTAAAGATGACTCATCTTGCTGGTCGTCGAAAAAATCGAGCTGAGAAAAATGGGTTTGAAAGTTGTGCTTTATTTATTACACAAATTTTACAAAATTTAGCACTGAAATTCACATTGGGAATCTTTTCAGTTAATCAGTTATTATTCTGATGTTTTCTTCATAATATTAACATTTTGTTTGAATAATTAAGTGTATTTTCAGATTATCAGATTAACTCGCTAAATTGAAGAAAAAAAAGTTCAATTAGTTTTTTCTGAATCGGTATCGTCACTCGACTCACCGTCTTCTTCTAGTCTTCCCAAAGGCCATGACAGAAAGTAATCACTGATAATATCCTCTAAATCACTTGGCCTACCATAATTGTGCATATTTAAAACAGTCAATTGGTTTAAACATCTCGCAATCCTCGATTCTACAGCGAACTTGCT
>JAULBS010131283.1:0-13391 GCA_032355785.1 Symmetromphalus regularis
GGACAAAAGAGTTCGATTTTTATTTGAAAAAAACTTTATATTAATGACAAAGTTATACATTTGGAATTATAAGAATTAAACTTGATAATGTTTGAGGTTAATAGAAGTATGAACCGCAAAACAGCTTTACACACTTTGATATGAACGGCTCCGCGCTAATGCGTTTCGCCATTTTTATCCATGTAGTGGTTTTGCTTGATTGTTTTAATGGACACACGCTACTTTTTTAAAGCACTTAGGGATTATTCAAATATCCCCAATGCTTAGGGTGTGTGGGTGGGGGTGTAGGAACAAGCGTTATTTGGCATTACAAGGGGTGGGGATTTTTTTCATCAATACGTCACTTTAAAGACGTCATCGTAATTATTTAGACTCTGACATATGTATAGATAAACACTGCCATGTTGCTTTGTGTGTTGACGACAGGGGTGGGGGTTTAACTCCGAGCGTCACATAATTTTTTATTTTTTAAAATTTCTTTTCAGGGGAGTGTATAGTCTAGGTTAAAGAGCATTAGAAGTGGGTGGGTGGGTGTCTAATTTTGACCAAAATAGCGTTACGTAATATTTTAACGACACCTTAAAACCATGATTGTGCATATTTTTCTCATTACTTTACATGTAAAAGACTAACATAATTATTGAGTTGTCATGCCCACCTTTTCATAAGTTTTAGTCCATTCATTTTGAATTATATTTTTGTTTTATAATAGAAAAAATAACTAATTTCTTTTTTGATGACATGTATATATTTACAGTTACGTTTTATCACCCTGTAAGGGTATATCGAGAGTCATGCACGGCGGTATGTGCTGTCTTGTTAGTGTCATGTCTGTAATCGGCGTTAAAGAGTATCATTATGTGGCGACATCTAGAGTCTTATGTAGGCAGAGCGTTTCAATCTAATAATCTCTGACTAAACAGTATGTCCTTATAGCATTAAATACATTCTTTCACTTTTGTACTTATTATTATATATCGTATAGAAAACAAACTAGGGGATCGGGATCTGGCTCAAATGGTAGCGTGTCTGCCTGCGAACCGGTCGGTCGTCGGATCGATCCTTCTCAGTGGACCCATTAGCAGTTTGGGCTATTTTCCGTTCCAACCAGTGGTCCACAACTGGTTTATCAAAAGTCGTGGTATGTGCTATCCTGTCTGTGGGACGGTGCATATAAAAGATCCCTTGCTACTTATCGGAAAAGAGTAGCCTATGAGGCGGCAGTGGGTTTCCTCTAAAATACATGTCAGAATGACCATATGATTGACGCCCAATAGTAGATGATAAGATAAAAATCAATGTGCTCTAGAGGCGTCGTTAAATAAAACAATCTTTCCTTTTTTTGAAAACAAACTAAAGAAGGAAGACTCGCGCTTGAGAACCACAACGGTGGAAATCACCACAAAACAGCTGCAATGGCAGTTTTTGATGATGTTATTTTACAATCAACATTAGAAATAGACAAAAGACTACATTTAGTAACATTAACTCCAACTCGCATCGTATTAGAAGCGTGTAAAAAGAAGAAAGACAGAGAATGTTCTAATACAGAATTGTCTTACCGTAAGTTTTATAAATTAAGAAAAATTGTTCCATCTGTTCCTTGTCGTTTTGATATCGTGGGGCCCCAAAAGGGATTTGATGTTTATTTGATGTATGTATTCTTGTTATTTAAAATGTTAGTGTAAGATGATAACTACACCATAAAGAAGATTTCCACATGTACCGACCAACTGCTATTAATGGAATTCAGGTAATGAAGCCATAACATACGTAGTTCTTGTAAGGGGGAAGGGACCTTGGACAGTTTGTATGTAATACTATCGAGACCCCAAACTGCGTGTGGCTTAATGGCAAAATGCGTGTACGATTCTTATAAAATGGATAGTTATTTTTTTAAAGAGCTATTAGTTAAATGCAACATACTTTAATCAATTCGTGTTGAAAATAAATTAACTAAATGTTAAATACACTGATCGTGGTAAACAAAATGACTACCCTGTCGAATAGACGCAGTAATGTCGCATGTCTGAAACAGCGTGCGATAAAGGAAATTAGCTTTTTTTTGCACATGCATGTCCTATAATGTCAGCTGTTAAGGCCATTTCAGTTTTTTTTAATGTCTTAGAATAATGTCAGCTTTTTCCCCTCATCTTTGACAGCTATTAATGCTGTTGGAGAATAGGCCCGATTCTTTCTAGGTGCCTTGTGTGGTCGAGACTAAAATATTAATAAAGTTTTGCTTTGCAATGTGTTACAATAATTTAACTACCCCACCCTATGAAAAAAACAACAAATAAATTGTGTTAACATTATCTGTAAACATGTACTACCAAATGCTTATAAATAATTAATATTTATAGTACTAAAGAAGTGCAGAAGGAACATAAAAAAAAAGGGATATTTTGTTTTTCTAATTTAAAGAAAAAAACGTCTTAACACTGAGGTTGTCAAAAATATATTAATTAAATTATTTGGCCTTATATTTGGGCACCTGAAAGATCACTTGACATGTAGCAGATGCCAATTATGCATTGTTTTGTGTTCACCATTTCCATCAGGCACTGTGCCCTAAAGATGGCACTTTTAAAGTGTGGGAAAAAAGGACAGTAAAATTAATTTGAGGTCAGTTACTTACTTGTTTCAACTTCAGTGTTTTTGAAAATTGTTTCGATGTTTACAAAAATACTTTGGCAACGTAGATCAAGTGAATTTGAACAAATTTGCAAAATTCTGCACACACTGTGCACAAGAAAACAAACCACACGCAGTTAGAGGTAGAACGGAGTTAGGGGTGTTGACGATACATATAGTTGGGGTGGGGGGAGAGGACCTCTGACTGTTTGATATGTAACATACATTTGGAAATGTTTCCCTGAAGAATATTTTTTTGAGAGAGATATGCTTTTTTGTGGGATGTGGGAGGTCATTAAATAATAATAATAATGACTCCCTGTCGGCATGATCAGAGAGCCTAACACCATTAAAACTATTTTGCTCCAGTCAGTGATCCACAACTGGGGTAACAAAAGCTGTTGTATGTACAGTATGTAGTGTCCTTCTAATAGGAAAGTGCTTATAAAAGATCTTTTGCTGTTAATTGGGGAAAAGTAGCCTTTCTTTGAAGATAAAAGTCTCAAACACTGTATGTGTGACCCCACATAACTACTAAATTTTAAATGATATGTGTAGCTTGGTTTCTGACATGATTGCTAAGATGTACTACTACTTGTTAATACTTAAGGTTTTCTTATGTGACGTCACACCAATATTTATAATTTATATAATATTACAAGTGCTATCACTGAGAATATATATTTTTTAAATTATATTACAGGTGCTTTCAGTGAGTTCATAGATTTAAAAGAGGTGATAGCAGTGAGACTTGACAAACCTGCACCAACAAAGGACAAATTCAAGACAACTGAAGGAAACAAGGTGTATCTATGCATCGAAATGCGACCATTGAAACCAAACACATTTTCAATTTACTACATTAAGCGAATTCCCAAACATAGATGGCGTTACAAGCAGTTGACCCTAATGTCAGCAAAGTTTGAGACTTGTGAGATGTGGGTGGACCATATACAGGAGGCACTCGATATGCCAGGTAAGAATTTAACACGTACGTTGAACATATTCAATAACCATGCATGTACAGGGAACAGAATTAGATGAAATTCCTGCCAGACCATCAAGTCAGGAAATGATCAAAATGGTGGAACAGAATGTGAAAAAATACAATCCAAAACCAACAATAACCAAAAATGAGAACAGTGAAAAATTTATAGTAAAATAGGACTGTGTTTAATGGTTTTCATCTGCACACTTGAAGCAGTTTTACAGATATTTCAAACAAAATCAGATATATTTTACTAGAAAAATTATAAATAAAACATGTAAATGCAAAATATTTTTAGTTAGAACTGCTTGGGATGTCAGCATTTTGATCGGTGTGTACACATGTATACATATACAACCCCTGCAGTTAAGTTAAAGAGAATATCCTCATAACTCTCCATTCCTGAAAAATAATGGAGAAGAGGCCCACCAGGGCCTAGTCCAATTATTTTTCAGGAATGCAGAGTTACGAGGATCATTGCCCTACTTAAATTTTAAAATACACCATTATAAAATATTTTGAATGAAATATGTAACGTTAGTTGTTCTGGTGGTAATAAAGTAATAGTCAAAATAATAATTTAATGGAAAATAACCATTTGCTATATAATGCTACCCCGTTGAGAGCCTCATTTGTCAACCTGGCAAGTGCACGGGCTGTGCGTGTGCAGTATGCCTCGCACGTGTGTTCAAGTCTCCATTATTTTAGCCACGTAAAATAAACACATAGTACATTTTTGGCACATACTTTGAAATTAGGGTTAGTGTCGGGGTTAGTTTTTCTAATTTTGAACAAACAAAAAACAAAGTAATGTTGAAATTTTCGTAATCCACTTTTACCAACTATAAATTGACTTTTTTCATTCCATGTTAAATTCCTACAAAAGAGTGCTTTTTTAGCCTATAATATCAAGACACATCAGTTATTAAGACTACTTCGTTTCATTTCGTTAGAACTCACAACATTCAGATTTCATAATCAACAATCTTCTGTTATTTCCATAAAAAAGCATGCCTATCTATTTATAAGCTCTAAATTTTGATTATCACGTAGGAGAGAACTGTGGTCAAAGCGCATACGGCGCAGATCACTTTTACAGTGTATTCGTGCAAGTTCAGGGTTCTGGGTTCAAACACCATGGCCACACTATAAATAAATTTATAACGTAAATAAGTGTCCATTACTTTCAGATAACTGTCAGTTCCTGAAAAATAATATAGCATTGATACAACAGAGTGTATTTTAAGAAATAGAGCTGTTGGGCTAGTGGAAATTGATTATTTGGTAACCCGACTGCAAAAAACACTAGACATGTGCATTGGGCTACCCTTTTCTAGAAAACCTAAAAAATAAATGGTGTGGAAAAATAGTATCCACAGCACTCTCCATGTCAATTTTAGTATAAAGTATACTTTATTTTTAATAATAAGAAGAAAATAAACCTTGAACAAAAAAAGTCTGCAGACTAAAAAAAGTGCCACGGAGAATAAAATACTCCGTGGCAGTTGCTGAATGCAGTGAGCAATTTCAGGTTTTGCATACAGTATATATAGCACAGAGATGAAACAACCTCATTACTGGATTAAAAAGCAGTTCACCAGTTGCTAAATCATGAGGAGTGGGACAAAGACCATAGTGGAGCCTTGATGGTCCATCAGTAGAGCATTGGACTCTTAAGCTGATGCCAGTGGTTCAAAACCAGCAGCAGGTGGGCTCACACTTGACTGTGTCAAAATAACCAAATGTTTGACATCTAATAGCCGATTAATATATCAATGTGATATAGTGGTGTTATTAAACAAAACAGAACTCAAAAAAGGCCATTGTGTGAAGACTCCTTTCTGCTAATTATAAAAAGTAGCCTATGTGGTATTAGTGGGGTTTTCTTCTGCATGTGAATCATGATTCGCAAATAACATTTTTGTCACCTATATCATATGTAATACTAATATTCACTGTTTACAAATGTGCTGGGATGTCGTTAAACAAACAGTCCTTTAGTTACATCATGGGGAGATCAGGCTTCAGCTCACACTGGTCGATTCTAGTTGAACCCGGTTAGTGCTGTTGCTAGCATTCACATTGAGCTTTGCCGAGCACTCACTCTGAGTTGGAGCCAATACTGAGATTAAAAATCCCATGTCTCGCCTGATATTTGATCCCAGTATCTACCAGCAACGAATCTGATAATTTAACCACAGCGATACCTTGGTTGGTAGTATACCACTTACACCAACCACAGGTCCACAACTGGTTTATCAAAGGCCATGGTATGTGCTATCCTGTCAGTGGGGTAGTGCATATAAAAGATCCCTTGCTGTTTAACACTAACCTCTGTCCTGGACAGACAGTCAGTACAGGAAGCCGAGTTGTGTGTCCAGGATAGAGTGCTTGAACCTTAATTGGATATAAGCTTGTAATTAAGTACATGTTGTATCCAACTGCCATTTACACTGAGTTCACAGTGATTAGAATTGACTAAACTGTGCTTGACAGCCATTTCCCATTAGTAACATAGTATAATGCAATTTCATTGATTGGTAAAGTGAAACATGTATCATACATTTGTTTGTAGGCAGTATTTGTGCATTGTGTAATACTAACAGCTACATACATTTGTTCATCATTTTCTGATTTGCCATGCAATTTGATCTTGAGATATCCTGATCATAAAAGGTCAAGTTATGGTCACATACTGTCCGGTGGGCTGTATGGAAACCTTTGTGAGCATGACAATAGCATTTTGTACTAAGTATCCCACTGTAGATGTTATACCTGATTTGATGTCTCACCTCATTGCACCTGATAGAATAAATTAATGTATCGATACAGTTTGATGTACTTATAATAAACTGTACAAATGTCTTCTTTTCAAGACACACTTTGAGCAAAATATCACTCGGTGGGAGAGGCCTGATTGGGGTGTACTAACCTTAAAAAATGATAATTTTTTATTGTTTTTTAGTTTTGTTTAACGACTCCACTAGAGCACATTGAGTTATTAATCATAATAGATGTCAAACACTTGATAATATTGACATGTAATCAAGTGTGGGCCACCCTCAAATGGGTTTTGAACCACTGTCTTTAGCTTGAGAGTCCGATATCCTACCTCTGAACCACTTAGGCTCACTAAATAACTGTTAAAAATTATCCTCATACGTAATTCCTTTCAGCTGTTTCTCATTCCAGCAATTGGTTCCTAACTGGTGTTAATGAACTGACAGTTTTGTGAAATTATTCTCAAAGGAAAACTTGAACTTATCAAATAAAAGAAAAAGGTGGTTGGTAATATTGTTAATCCCATTTGAGGTGTGACACTTTTAATCTACTTGTGCATGAAGTACTTGATCTATCTCCAACCTACAGGTAGTTCACTGTAAGGCTTAATGGAGGAGAGGTATTCCATAGCTTAACTGATCAGTTTCTCACCATAAGTTATTTTTCCAGAAATTTATAAAATAAGCATTATTATTTTCTGTAGATCTAAATATTTATACATGAACATCCATGTATTGCATATTCCAAAATGTTAATCCCATGTAGACCGGGGTGTACCCAGCCATTTTTGATGTGGATTCCATATAAATTTACAGTGTTGTTGGGGCATCTGGAGGCATCCCCACACCAGAAAATGTTTGAAACCTACATGTAGAAGTCATATGGTGCACATTTGTGACTTTGTGACCTAATTGTACATATAAAAATAAACTTGAAAATCGCAAATTTAAATGCAGCAATTTGTAAAATGTCTGAACTATAGATAGCATCAGTGCATCATCTGAGATGCATCTCACTTTAAAGTATCTTTATCTGGGTATAAAAAAAAGAGTACATCAGAATGTTTACCAGTTTTTTTTAAAGAATTTTTTTTTCTTTCAAATAATGACGTGGATGTCACAGCATGCTTGCATATTAGCAGGTACTGCCTGATAGAGTAATACAAAATACAATGAAATACAATGATTATTCTTTTATAAACATATGACGTCATACATATGTACTAGTATTTGAAACTTGCAATCTATAATAATAGTATATATATATATATACAATGTACGTATATATATATATATATTTAGATATATATATATATTTATGTATGTATATATATATACAAACATTATAATTTTTTAATAATAATTAATATAACAACATACATGTAGATCCTAATACAAGAAAGTATAATGACTATTCCAGTAGAAGATATATTACAAAATTTTATATTCATGAAGAACCTACTTGTAAGTGTAGTACAAGAAAGTGTAGTGGTTATTACTGTACAAGATGTACATACATGTATGCATGTACATCAACTTGTATGTTCTAATTATATCCATGTAAAGCCTAATACAAGAAAGTACAATGACTATTTTTGTACAAGATGTATTGCAATTATACCCATGTAGAGTCTAGTACAATAAAGTACAATGCTTATACCTTTAGAAAGCTATTTTTATACCCATATACACATGTAGAGTCTTGCTCAAGAAAGTGCCATGATTATTCTAAGAAAGTGCAATCACTTGGAATATTCCCATATGAGATATATTACAGCTACATGTATACTCATGTAGAGTCTTGTACTTGAAAGAAAGTGCAATGATTATTTTAAGAAAGTGCAGTCACCTATTATTCCTTTACAAGATATATTACAGCTATACCCATGTAGAGCCTAGTATAATGAAACACAGCAATTATTTGCATTCCGGGCGATATATTGATTAGTATTCTAGTGTTAGTGTTGTGCAGTGCAACAACAGATGTTCATTAAGCAACATTTACATGATCGTATGTTAATTAGCAATCTGAACTCGCACCACATAGTGGCTCAGGTATACATGAACATTCAGTTATTCAGATGATAGGTTTAATCTACTGTTTTACATACAATGTGCACTGTTCTACATGTACATACACTTATAACAACATACAATCAAGTCTATAGTAGAAATATATTCAGTCATTAGATAATGTATGTGTATGTTATTTGTAGTCCACACAACATTGTGAACATAGCTGTACATAATAATGCTGCAGTTATTTGCATCTAATTTACATTATATTTACATAAATTTACAAATGTTAAGCATGTGTCAAATATTTGTTTTACTAATACTATATAATGTATCATTCATAGGTGTTTGTATCACTGTTTTACATACAGTCTATATAGACACCCCACCCTCCCCAAAAAACTGGAGCCAGTTTCTTATTGAGGGAAAAATTAAGACATGTGGTATTTTCTTTTAAAACCCTTAAATTTAGGGAAAATCGACCTGAAATACCCCCTACCACCACCCTCCACCCCCCCATAAATATGGGAACCCATAAGCGTATGGTTACAGTAATGGTCCATTGGCAACAAATACATGTATGCACAACTTGTGATATTACTGCATGCACACACCTCCTATTTAAATGGCGTGGTTATCTAATTCCAGAATTTCCTCCATGAATGTCATCTGGTTTATGAAATAAATGACTGTTGATTACAGGCCTACTTTCTTTTTTTGGTAGAGTATATTACAATGCTCTAATCTACTAATTATGTTGATGCAGATTTATTTTTTGATTCTTTAAACACATTATTTATTTCAGAACGACGAAGACCAAAGAGCTTGCTAGTGTTCATCAACCCATTTGGTGGCAAGAGAAAAGCTCCCAAGATTTACAGAGACAAAGTGGCGCCACTGTTCAAACTTGCTGGAATACACACTGATATTATGGGTATGTAGTTTTGTCCATGCAGTCAGAGGGCATACATTTTTTATTTTTTTAAATTATTGATCTGCTAATGTTCAGTTTGGCAGAAATAGAATAAAATTTCATTTTGGCACAGAATTTCATATATCCTGTTTATAAAACAAAATAATTATTTGGTTTTGACATAAAATTTCTATCATATCAAAATAATCTCTCAAAATAGCTGATAATATTTAAAATGGAATGAGCTATTTTTGAAATACATACCTGATGAAATGAGATCAGTCTATATTTTCTACATGTCAGAACAAGTAAAAGTGAATTTTATTTTTATTTTTTGTTCTATCCTCAGATAGTTTTGCTTTAAAAATCCTTAATCCAGAAATACCAAAGTGTAGCCTTAAAAGTTTTTTTTAACTTTTCAAGACCTGGAACAAAATTCGGGGGTGGGGTTGGGGCACTTCCTTTTTTTTGTAACAGTATTTAACATAGTATAGCCTCTAGAATATAACCTGAGTGTGTGACATATATAATACATGGAATGAAACACTATACAAATTAAACCCCAAGATGTCTATGCTATTTTCTGGAGTAGAAAAAAAGTGAGATTCTGTGCCCCCAACCCCTCTCGCCTCCCTTCCCCATATGGCAGCTCAAATGGTAGGGTGTCCACCTGTGAACCAGTCGGTCATCGGATTGATGTGGACCCATTTGCAGTTTGGGCTATTTTTTGTTCCAACCAGTGGTCCACAACTGGTTCATCAAAGGCCATGGTATGTGCTGTTTGTGGGACAGTGCATATAAAAACATTTTTGCTGCTTATTGGAAAGAGTAGCATATGTGGCAGCAGCGGGTTTCCTCTAAAAATATGTCAGAATCACCATATGATTGACGTCCAATAGCAGATGATTAGATCAAAATCAATGTGCTCTTGGGGCGTCGTTAAATAAAACAAAGTTTACTCCTTTTTATGTTTAGAGAGAGGTGGGTTTGAAAATTGACATGCTGTGTACAAATAGAAAAATAGAGAGCCTCTGTAGTAAATCACACTCTTGAGCTGAAGACAGTCGTTCAAAACCCATTGGAGGATGGCTTGCTCTTGACTACGTGTCAAAATTTCGAAATGTTTGACATCCAATAGCCAATGATTAATAAATCAACGTGCTCTAGTGGTGTCATTAATTTAAAAATAAAAAAAATTAAACATTAAAGGGAAAAAGAAAGGAAAATGTGAATGATCCCTTGTGTGATAGACTGAGTGCTTTCCTATTTGTAATAAAACATGTCCATGTTGTTGTTTTTCAGTGACCACTCACAGATCACATGCACATGATTTCATTCAAGATTATGACCTTTCTAAAATTGATGGGTATGTAGTTACAAATGATTATTCAAATAATCAAAATAAAAATGACTTTGACACAAAAATGTTTGTATTCTTGCTGTCAATACTTATGGGAAACAAAATTTTGGTTCCATTGTTTTTCCAACATGGTAATGACACATTACCGGAAATTGTCGTTACCATGAGATCCTATAAGTTGTTGTTCTAAATTTCTTGTTTTGGTAGTATTTAGATTTGAACTAATGTTTTAAAAACACTGACCAATCATATTCAGCATTCCAAGTCATCAGACTACTGTCACTGCACATTATTGTATGAAATTTATGTTTTCCTATTCCCCATGTTACTAACAATCACTGAAAATGTTATGGAACTAATATACATGTATGCATCTTAACAGTTATTATAATCAAAACTGTATCATTGCGAAAGGCAGAGTCCCAGTGTGGAATCTGTAGAAAAATATGTGAGAGAGTTAAATCATTTACTTCTCTTTGTTTATTAGTAAGAATCATTTTGCACTTCAAAACCAAAAGGGTAGCAGATAATAGAGGAAAGGGCAAAAACTGTATCTCACCAAGACACACGTTTTTTATGGAATACCTTATTTTTCCAAACTTACACCCTTTTGGTTCTGAAGCAGCGATTTAAAGTTTATCATTATTTAAAAAGACTAAGAAAGTGTTTTCTCTTGCAGAGTGGTTTGTGTTGGTGGTGATGGGACATTTTCTGAGTTGCTCAATGGATTGCTAACTCGCAGTAACAAAGAGCAAGGTGTGAAAGAGGACGTACACCATGAACCCATACTGCCGCAACTCAGAATTGGAATCATTCCGGCCGGTAATTTAACTGAGTAAAGTTTCAATACTACAATACAAATCACTTTTTAATATATTGTCATTTGTTATCTTATTCTAAGGAAATGCAGAAGTTAGCACTAATAACCAGGAACTTGAGTGAAATCTAGCAACCATTCTGTATAAAATAAATTTTTTAATAAAGACTTGTATTAATTTTTTGGCAGTCAATCTACTATCACTCTACATGTATGCTACAAAACCTTCAATTGTTATTCTTTTGTTTCCCGGCGAACTGGAAAATTTGTATTGGTAGTCAGTTCGAGAGAAACTTGAATATGTTTTTATTGATAAGTATACAGGTGTATGTATGTTTACTTTTTTGATATACAAAATTGTTACACATATCAATCAAACATGATGTATGTTAACACAGTTGTCTTTAAAAATGACTAATATTGTAAGTTTTCTACTGGTATGAATTATATAAAGATGATATACACTAATCCTCATATTGAAATACTTTAAATGAGATTTCAGAATGTTTGTTGAAAGTAAGTGTTCATTGGTTGCATTAATTTCATCGCATTAATTTGGACACATCTTGGTTATTTGCGGCCGCAGCGAGCAATGGCTACTAACTTAATTGGTTTCACTTTGAAGTGCTGCAAGGTAATTCATTTTTTAGTGATTGTTTGGAACCAATACATGGGAACCAATTAAGTTTACATACTGATTGGTAATGTTTGTAATTGTTGACTAAAGCCATACTCTAATTGATGTTTCTGTTATAACTACAATGTAAGTATACTGCTTAACATATATTCAAGGTGTGTTTTGTTCGGGGATTTAAAAAAAAAATTCTCTTCTTTTTTATATATAAGGGTGGTTCTCGGCTAATCTGGTTATTTCGGGCTTTCAGCACTGGCACAAAAAATAGAACATTTTCAAGCCGATTGTTTTTTTTTTTTAGATTTTGTTTCAAATAAGCATACTACAAAAGGTACCAGCAGCACACTTTCAGTGTTAAGTCCTACAAAATGAACGTCGGAGAACAGTGACACCCCTGCATTACGTCAGTACCGTAACGTATATTTAAAGACCGATTTTACAAAAACTTAGATCAGTTTCCTGCGAAATTATCATCAGCAGAAGTTAAATAGCTGCAAATTAATATTTGAAAAGTGAATTGAACATTTTCGACCTAAAAAATAAAGGCTGCATATTATATTACCCCTGGCACTTTGTACAGTTAGTAAGTTCTACTGAAACAAATTTAACACAGACTGCTCCCAAGTAGTTTTTATTACTTTTTTTTGTCTGATTAGATCATGTGTCCTTTTTCTTTATCAATCACGAGATTATTTTATCTAAGTAATCAATTTTTTTCGCTGAAATTGGTATGTTTTTGCCTGTTACGATACTGACAGAAGCATTACGGTACTGATGTATACATGACTGAGTTACCATCTTTTGAACACAGATATATCCCGCGCAATTCTCTTTAGTGTTGACTGATCAATGTCAGATCTGCTATTTCGTTTTGCATCACTTTTTTTTCAACATACCAACTTAAAGCAACATTGGTATCCGGGATTGAATATTATGGCTGTTATGGTACTGACTACAAGTATCAGCTTTATGTCTTACAGGACTTAAAAAAATAACGATTACGCATACATAGGCAACACAATGGGGAGTAAACATTATTGTTGATATTCCAGTTAGTTGCATTGTCTAGATGTGTCATGATCATTGCTACTGCCTTATTGGCTTGATGCGGGGCCTTGGGCAAGGCCCTTTTAATGTGCACGTAATCATTACGCCTTAATCTAGTAAGTTGGTATGAGATCCATCATTTTCTTGGATACTGGTAAGTATTAATTCAATTCTGGTTTATCTACAAGTCCTGATACAATAT
>JAULBS010131294.1:0-13390 GCA_032355785.1 Symmetromphalus regularis
TGGCTCACACTTGACTACGTGTCAAATTTACTGAATGTTTGACATCCAATAGGCGATGATTAATAAATCAATGTGCTGTAGGGATGACAGTGGTTCAAAACCCGTTGAAGGCTGGCTCACACTTGACTACGTGTCAAATTTACTGAATGTTTGACATCCAATAGGCGATGATTAATAAATCAATGTGCTCTAGTGGTGACGTTAAAAACAAAAACAAGCCAAAGCTTCTAGCTTTCCTAGAAAAACTATTCCTTTATGTCGTGTCACATTCCTTCTCATAACTTTTTTCTTCTCACTTTATTCTCCAATATATCAGAGGTGAATACAGACATTTTCGAAGAGGATTCAATTTTTATTTTTTTTATTTTTTATAAAATAACACTGGGGAGTGGATTTAAAGTTACACTGAACCAAATAATAATGAAAAAAAAAATAGTGACCGAAGGGTAGTTTATGAACATGAATTTCCATTAACCGCTTTTGTGTAATATTATATGTAATTATTGATATCTTCTTTCCTGAATGCATTTCTTTCTTTCTTCTATTACCCTTAGATCAATGTATACTACTATTTCAAATACAATGTATATGAAACATGCATAATTAATGATTCTTTAACTTTTAATATACAGTTATTGTTAGGTAGTGAACCAAGGCATCTCAACTTTGGCATTGTCAATTTATCTGGGGTAATAAAATATTTAAAAAGAAAAAGAACTTCTTAGGTGGTCTTAGTTTAACTTTTTAATTAATCTTTACTCCAACAAGTACGTTTTCTGGGGGGAAAATATGAACTAAATATTATTTTGCAGGAATACTTGAATGTTCTTATAAATGACATTCAATACAAGACATTGTAAGTGAAATTATTTCAATGGAGGTCTAACGTTAGGCCATTGGTCTTTCGTTTTATTTTTAAGGTTTGGACATGCATTCCCTGCGTACCCCTGTGGATTTCCATGAAATTACTCCCAAAGCTTAACGGGAGGATGCAGACAATCGTTTGGTTAGTGTAAATGAAGTAATGTAAATGTCGTCTTCACTAAAATTTGAACCAACATAGTGGAGTAATCACCACAATCACCATCACAACCATCATCATCATCACCAGCAACACTGTCATTAAGATCATCATCACCATCATCACCATCATCATCATCATTACCTCCACAAACACCACTGCCATCATCATCTTCATCTTCACAACCATCATCATCACCACCACCATCAATATCATCACAACCATCATCATTATCATCACAACCATCATTATCACCATCATCATCACCATCACTATTATCCATGTATCTCTAACACTACCCAGCCACCTATATCGTAAAATTTCGCCCCATTCTCAAAATAGCGATTATAACCGAAACAAGCGATAGGTGAACCTATCCTATCCTACTGATGGCACCGGCCATCAACACAATCGCTAGTCAAAAAACTGATTAAATATTACAGGACGAAATTATTGTTCAGTAAAATGCATCACTAAATTTTAATTGTTAAAATAAACATCTTCAATTTAGTCTCCCATCGCCATCACCAACAGACACTCACGCACGAAGTTTGAACTGCAAAAGTCTGTTTATACAGTGAGCAACTGCGAAGGGCACATTTCATAATAGTAATTACATCAGATGTCTAAACAGTCTGAAAATACTTCCCAAGAGTATCATAGTTATTGATTACATTAATAATTTCCCCGTTAAACAATAAACAAATAAAAAATAATACCAAACCACACAGTTTACGTGCTATGACAAAATGAGACCATCGCGCGATATCCGGATAGTAGCGCACAGTAAAGGAATCGATTTTAACCGCAGACGTACACATGTTAAAAGCATATCCTGGGAGACGGATGAAAACATGACTCCCGGGTACATTCACTCCACTTTGACGGCATTCACACCATCTGGATATAAGCATCTAAACACGAAAATACTCAATGATGTTTTTCATTGAAAGAAACATAATGGATTTTTCCTGTCAACTTTGGTTATGGCTCGGATTCTTTCATGCCTTGTATATAAAAGGTAAATTAAATATTATATTAATCTTCTTTTTCTTCTTCTCAGAAACGCTTCATATTTGTGATTTTGTTCGCACTTAAACTTCTGCTGTTCACTAAACAAAAATGCAAAATGTATTTAGCGGGATTTAAACCTTATTTAAGTCTAAAGAGACGTTACCAAACCACTGTTTGAGTTTCAGTGCATCGTGTCAGAATTAACGTCTTTAAAATTTTTTTTATTCAGTGGCGGGTCTAAGGTGCCCCGGTGACTCGGGACCCCCTAAATGGTGCAATTAAAAGAAAATCTTATTATAATTTTATATTTTTGTTATTAGTATTATTATTATTTTTTTAATGTTAAAGAATCCGAGGATTCTTAGGTGCCCCTCAAATGGATTTTCGAAACCCGTTACTTTTATTTCATTTGCGTTTAGGATGTTGTATTCTGTATGTTACGCCAATTAAATATAACGCATTCACGTTTATGTATGATCCATGTGTTTATTAGGATTGATCCATCGCTTCTCAGTTTGTAAATTCAGTCAGAGAATATGATAGTAAGGTCTACACTGATCAATCACATAACCATATCATAAAAAGGAAAAATATGAGTATATAAATGATATATATAACCATATCATAAAAAGGAAAAATATGAGTATATAAATGATATACTCATGTTATAGAATTTATAAATGATATACTCATGTCATAGAATTTATAAATGATATATTCATGTTATAGAATTTATAAATGATATACTCATGTTATAGAATTTATAAATGATATACTCATGTTATAGAATTTATAAATGATATACTCATGTCATAGAATTTATAAATGATATACTCATGTTATAGAATTTATAAATGATATACTCAAGTTATAGAATTTATAAATGATATACTCATGTTATAGAATTTAGCTTATTTTCTTTATTCTTTATTCTAAGAAGGCCTAATACATTTTTTATCGGCCGCTATTTGTACGGTATTTTATCGACTATTTTCTACAAGCCGTAAGACATTAAAAATTTAAATGGTCTTTGTATTTACCAGTAGATTTCTGTGAAAAGGATTACGCCTACTTTGCTATAATATGATGGAGTTGCTCATGTCACCGGTTTTACAAATTGTTTTCATCCCTACAGACCAAACGTCATGATTCATTAACGTATTTCATGAATCCGATGCTTGTCTTTTTGATTAAATACAATGGAAAATGTTCGTTATTTATACCATCGTTCTGTGAATGTCATACTTGACTGACTATCCGCTTAAATTAACTGGAACACGTACATTATTTAATTATTTTCTATGAACCTAGTTCGCTAGTCCATTTTTTAAAATACCCGATATTAGAAGTTTTTTTAATTTATTATATTTATTTTTCTAAAAACCAAATTCGCATAGAAAATGTTCACTATTTAATACCTTTTTATTACCCGTTTAAATCATGGGGATATGGATCCTGGACTTGAATTTTTAGTCCCACTTTCAAAATTAACTTTTGACACCCTTTCGAAATTCCTGGCGCTACCCTTGTTCAATAATTTTTTTAAATAATTATTTAATTTTATTAAAAAGAAAAACCAATTAGGATTATAATTTAACCAAGAAAATTATAATGACGTGAATAATTAAAGCTTCGTTATAAAACAAAATCTCGATATTCTCCCAAAATAATCCTTCTTTATGTTTAGGAACAAATAGCTAGCGAACGCTCGCTAGACTCGTTTTTGCGCTTTTTGTTAAAACCACTGAGAACGTTTGTAACCAGTCAAATTGCTACCTAGTAGGTCTATCCGCGAAATGCTTGCCTCTCTTGAATGTATAACATAGTAAAAGCAGCCGTATATCTTTTATATGCATTTTCGCACAGACAAAACATCAAATACAACAAACTTTGGTATTCAAGTCGTGGTCCAGTGACTGAAACGAGAAATGGCCCAACTGGTCCACTAAAGAGTTCCATCTGACAACCTACCGCATCTGATTCAGTTATACAGGCCATGGGCCAGCCCCCAGGTATACCTTAGGATATCCAAAACATGAAATTAACTGGTAACAGTAAACATTTTGGGTTCAACTATCAATTTTTCACCAATTCAGGGGTACCCTAAAAACGTTATTTTCGTCGACGTCACACAGTAATCGGTAGTCTTAACTATTCTGTTAACCGTGATGCCCACAAATGTTTATGAGACGTATTATATACAGGGCCCGCGGAGTGCATTTAAAAGTGTATGTGTTTGGGGGGTGGTGATGAGGGGGGCACTGAAAAGTTGGTGACTGGATGGCAGCAACGTTCCTGCAGGAACCCCCTCATACTTCGAAAACTCTCCGGATTTCGGCCACTTTATTTTGACACCGAGTCTGAAAATGTTTTTATTCAGTAAATTGTTTTTAGTGATTTTTGTTATGTTGTTTCCAAAAAAGTGTGGAGGGGAGGGGTTGGTGGACTCCTCGCAACCTCTTCCCATCTCCGCGGTGCCTGATATATCAAATGAAACCTTGTGATCTGCTGGTTATTATAATATATTGTAATAAAGGATTTATGGTATTAATGAATAGATCTAGCTCAATTATCATTAAACAACTAAACCCCATTTTCTTTTTCAGCAGCTAATAAATACCCCCACCCCTTTTTTAATCATATTTTTCATTACTAAATAAACTGTTTTGCCCATGGCTTAATACATTTCATATTTTCTTACACTGTAATTAAAATGTTTTCGATTCCTTAGAATCATATTTCTTACTGACTGTAATAAAATATCTTAGAATAAATATTTAATGAAAGTGTGTACATTTACCAAGACTACACTTGTATTAATAAATAGATCACCAAGCAAAAATGCGTGTAATAATATTTAACTTGAAAACACATGTATTTGTCAGTATTTTGACCGAAATAAAAATACTCTCAAACCTCTTTCAAAAACCATAAAAATAAAATAATAAATAAATATACAAAAATAAGTAAAATTTAAAAAAATAATTTTAAAATGTTTTAAAAATGAATAACATTATAATAACAAATAATAATAATAATCACTATCATCATAATAATAAATAAAATAATATATGCGCGTGTGTTTGTGTGTGTGTTTGTGTGTGTATGAATGTGTGTATGTTTGTGTGTGTAAGTGCGTGTGTGTGTGTGCGTGCGTGCGTGTGTATGTGTAATACATAATAAATTGTGCTACATCAAATTAGAATAATCACACTATCAGGCGTCAATATTTTCATAGTGTCCCCAGGGGCAAAGAGAGCATTTAAAGGCAGAGGTCACAACGTCCAATGACGTTTAGTCATTTAGATGCCACAGGGAAATCATATCGATTACAATGATTCATAATTGATGGTGTCTGACGGCAAGTTTTTATTGACATGTAAAATATATCTATAAAAATATTTCCTAAATTATATTCCTGAGAAAATATTCAACTGTTTCTGACAAACAACATTTGTATATTACGTCGGCGAATACATGTTCAATATGTGTCTAACATGTTTAACACGTGGATTCTAACGTAATCTTAAACATTATGTTATATATTATATATCTGTATTGTAAACATTGCATTAAAAAATCGTGACAATAAACTTAACTTTTCCTGCACTCCAGTCTCAGGTAGAACGTATATTGCGTACTATAAAATATCTTTTTCTGCTACTATCAACCTGTTTCCCCACATTAATTACAATAAGTAATCCTGCTGCAGCGAACAAACACGGGTAATGCCTTCTAATGGCATAAAATTTGGCTCTCCTGGAATCTACCCACAAAGACGTTTTAATGTTAACTATAATTTTGACACATGTATAATAAAATATATAATGAAATATATAATTAAATATTGTAATAAATAACATATTAAATGTTCATTAAAAAAATACTGAGTGAAGGCGAGTGGCCTTAAAAGCGCAAAAATTACTCAAAATGTTTTAAAGGGATCATCCGATAATAGACCAATGGGGAGAGTGCGCTTAAAAGGAGTCTTGTGCAAGACTGTTAATTTAGAAAAATAGAACATATTATTTTGTTTATTCAACGTTAATGAATTTATTTGTGCTCTTATAAAAATTATAATAAATAACATATTTTAATCACTGGCGTCATGCCTTCACATTCCCTCACACCCTCCCCCCTCCCCATCACAACTTTTTCTCCCCCATCTTTTATATGTGCTTGTCTCACCCACAATCCTAATAGTGCTTTCCGTGCTGTCCCCCACATCAGTACTCCCCTCCCACACATCAATACACAATGCCTACCCCAATATAAAATCCTGGCTACTCCAAAGATTTTAGTACAACAGAGGTTATTATATATAATATAGACAAGTCCCTGAACAACACAGTTGAATATTTAACATATGTAAACATTAGGTATTAAATAACACTGACAATATCCTTAAAATCTGATGTAACATTAGCACTGTTAAATATTTAACATATGTAAACATTAGGTATTAAATAACACTGACAATATCCTTAAAATCTGATGTAACATTAGAACTGTTAAATATTTAACATATGTAAACATAAGATATTAAATAACACTGACAATATCCTTAAAATCTGATGTAACATTAGCATTGTTAAATATTTAACATCTGTAGACATTAGGTATTAAATAACACTGGCAATATCCTTAAAATCTGATGTAACATTAGCACTGTTAAATATTTAACATCTGTAAACATTAGGTATTAAATAACACTGACAATATCCTTAAAATCTGATGTAACATTAGCACTGTTAAATATTTAATATCTAATATTTATGCATGTGTATCAATATTAAATATTTAGCTATGCTGTTGTTTCATCTATTGTTAATGGTTTTAGCTACATTATGTAATAATATAAAAACCTCCCAAACCCACACATCCCAACCTCCACAATAAAAGATTTTTAAAAATTAATATAATATATTTTACAAAATACCCCCGGATAATGAGGTTGGGGGGGGGGGGGGGGGTAATTAAAAAAAAAAGAAAAAAAAAGAACACACGCCCAAAGTGGCTTTAATTGGGCATAGTATTTGGAGCATTTTATTTAGTATTTTATATGAGGAGGGGGACACCCACGAATTTTATAAAAGATGCCTACCCACTCCTGGCTACGCTAATATTAGCGCCTGGTTGGCTCATGATCTATTATTTTGCCAGCCACTGTTTTCAAGAACATTATTACGTAATAAACTAATATAGCTAAAACCATTAACAGATGAAACAACAACATAGTAAAATATTTAATATTGATAAATAGCATACACATTAGCTACTATTCTATATTTATATGCCACGACCCTTAACAGCAGATGGAACAAAAGAAATCTTAAGTGCGTATGTAATAATGAATCAACACACCGAATGAGTCAAAAGAGATTCCCAACAAAGACATTTTATATTTCAAAGGATGTTATTGACAATTAATGGACTTGTTACACATACGAATATTTGCAGGATATTCCGGAGGTAAGTAGTTAAATAATGCATGAGTAACCAAGCAAATATCTTGAAAATCTATAGAGAAAGGTGTGTTTTTGTCGAGGTGTGTGGTGTTGGGAAGTCTATTTATTTTAAGGGTGTTTGTTTTATTTATTTATTATTATTAATTATAAATTTTTATTAATATTATTATTTAAAAAAATTATAACTCTCCCTCTCTCTCCGTTACGCCCGCTATCCGTCCCCCTCCCCCACTCTCTCTCTCCGCTCCCCAGCTCTCTCTGCCTTTGAAAACATGCTTGGGTGAATGACTTAGGATGAGGTTGGGGTGTGTAGTGCTAGCTATGCCAGTGATATGAGGCAGTTTGTATTATTGCTTTATTTTCTAATTCTTTGCATGACTGTCAGTGCCATTAAACAACAATAATATATAATGAACAGCAAAAGAAACGGAAATGTTTTTTTCAGATCCAGTTTAATCAAATTAGACGAAAAATTCATAAAACCATAAAACTCATGCTGCGCACTCTTTACACTTCTCTGCACGTGTCTCCAGTAAGCAAAACAGCCAACGTCAAAATATGGTTAACTTTTTAATAAAACATTGCAAATTAAATTTGCGTTTCTTTTGCTGTTCAGTATATATATATACAAATCCTTTGATAATGAAAGGAAATGTAAATTTAGTTATTTTATTATGTTGATGGGTACTTGTAACCTATAACAACGGCTGCATAACACAAACGCCATGTAGGGCTTCATAATTTGATTATCTGCTGTAACTTTTTTTCTATTTTTTTCTTTTCTTATAACATAAGATAGGCCAAAGAAAGAAATCAGGTGGATTTTTATAATAGTAGAAACAAAGCCATGAAGATTTGAAAATCATTGATTAATTTATCTCACTGAAAATCCGGTTTATTCGTCTTTAATGAGATAATTCTCAGGTACAGCAGATGTTGTTTTTAGATTAGTGCTTTGTTTAATATAACATTTTCCATATTCATCCATTTCTCACCTAGCACGCAAATGTCAGACAAATGTAATGTGTCGTTGTAATTTTGTATTCCTAACAAGCAGTAGCAGATCCAGAGGGGGGTTCAGGGGGTTCGGACACCCCTTTTGTCGTATTATTATTTTCTGAGTGGAAGGATGTGAAAATTAACCCTTCTTTCATCAGTCCTATTCACCCATCACATTTGGACACCCCCCCTTTCAGAAATCCTGCATCCGCGCCTGACAAGCATATCAACGCACGTCGTCTGTGAAAGTTGCATTGAATCTGAAAGGGGACTATCTTGGGATTTTAAGGTGATACACAAGACTTTTTCCGCGGTGGAATAAAACGCTATTGGCACGCATTTACAATATATATTTTAATAATAATAATAAAGATATTTGTAATCTCAGGTAGTACGCAGCTGCGAACCTGCGTATATGAAAGCTACGTCCCTGATCTGAACACTATCGTTTGGTCTACTCATGTCCGTATAGAACCGGGGTGGCCGGGTGGGAGAGGGGGGGCACATGCACCCCACTTGTGAGCCTTTTTTCTTTGTTTTACACATTAATGTTTGCCGTTGTAACCAAAATCTAATATAGAGTTTGTACCCGATCCGTCGGTGGCTTCCCCGCCCCTCCCTCACCACCACTTCATACGGGCCTGGTGATACTGGCATGTTATTGCCAGCGCGGTGTTTATTGTGTTAGTCGAAACGGCTGTAAACCAGATCCACACAAAAACGACAGACCTCTCAACCTCGAGACACTGGAAACCTGGACACTGAAGCTCAAAAACCTGGAGTTGCGGTAAAAACCTGGAGATTGGCCTATTCATACACAACCAAGTGCTAAGCAAAATAAAGTGGTCGTTCTTTTGTGAAGAAAGAAATAAAAGAACAACACGAGTTTAATAACACAACATTTAATGTTCTTTGTTATAATTTTAAAGCAATTTGACACATGCAGTTGACGACAATTTATGCTTACTTTGTTATTTCCGGCCGGATTAGCCGAGAACTCGACTGACGAACTGAAATTGTTTTTACTACAATGGATTTTTATCGCAAGAAAAAAAAACGTGAGATTCTCGATCTACCACCCACATAAATTGACCGTGTTTTTACCAAGGACCAACGTAAAACAATATACGTGCGTTCTGCCCCACCCCGATGTAATTTCAAATGGAAACGCTCTGAGATTTTCGCGGCTTATCGCGAGACCGTGAGATTTTGCTGGGAACCGTGTTTCACAGCAAACGACTAAATTTTCCTGAACGCAAAACTGATTTTCATAAGAACAGTCAGTGCATTTAAAACATCTATACACATTTACAACTGTTGAATACCGAATGGTGTTATGGATTGCATTTATAGTAACAATACAATAAATCCTTCAGATTAGGCACACTGTTCCTGGGCCATGCAAGTGTATGAAAAACAACACGCACACCCGTGATGGCGACATCACTTAGCAGTACCCATCCTTGCATAAAAAGCATTCTGTTAACTAAATCAAAGAGCCCAACACGTGCTTTGTGTCTGCCGTCCTGTACAGTGATAAATAAATAATAAAGGATAATCCGGTCCATGGCGACAACACAATGACACCGATTACCATCTTTGTCTGTGTCATGTTGTCATAGGCAGGAAATTACTTATGTGTTGTTTGGTGTTCTTCAAACGAAAATGTTTTGTTTGATTCCTGACGCACGCACTAAATGATTCCCATCGACCCACGATACAATAATGCATTGCTTATTTATAGATTTGTATGCAGTTATTACTATGCTTTTGAAGCAGCGGGAGAGTTCCATATAAGCTCAAGTTAACAGTCAATAAACGCTGTTATAAAAGTTTATATTGTTATAGGAGCTGTTTTTAACAAATACTTTTAAAGTTTTATTTATTTGTTTATTATTATTGTTATTATATATATATTTTTATTATTGTTGTTATAATAATAATAATTAAAGTCAGATAAAATTAATTTTTCATCTTTCACCATGCTGTAATACTTTGCAGTTTTGAATAGTGTAATATATTAGCTACCATAACCCGAAATTATTACAGTGAAATATGGTTCATATATGTATGCACATCTCTATGGCAAAATTATTATGAATTTTATGACTCGTAAATTAGGTCTCGTAAGTTAAACATCAGTGCGAATATATCATTTTCTGAATGTAATTTAAGGTTCCTCGTGGATCTATATGATGATAATGTTAAACCATAGGAGACGATATTATTTTCTAAAACAGGTATGCCCGTAAATTAGATTTTAAATTTCCATTTTCAAAATTGGAAATTGACCGCAGCTTTAACAAACTTTGTATATTTAAACATTATATCACTTCCTAATTGTAATGCTTTATGTAGCAACTGCTTATTTTAGACATTATTTAGTTTGTTATTAGCTTTGTTTCATTTTAAAGTGGCATTTTAAATTTGGACTCGTAAATTTTAGGAATTTGGCGACATTCTGACATTCTAGTAATAATTGACAGTCGTCTACAGAAATAAGGAAATAAATGCTATTTCATAAAATTGATACCACGAGCACTAAAATGTGCTCTTTTTTCTTCACTTTTGGGATGATTTTATCTAAAGTATCAGCTTTTACATTTGAAAATTTCATTTGGCGACACACATTTTGACACCCTCGTCATATTTGGTCATTAGCTACTTGTTACTTATGCCTTCTACGATGCTAAAAGTCTGCTTAAAATGCTACCAAAGGTCATCTCTTACCACCGAACAAAGAAATATCATTTATTTATATGTTGCATTGTCTTTGATGATGGAAACCTCAGCGACACCGCTTGGCACCCTTTCGTGAGAACAAGTCTATACATGACTTGACATCTATACTAATATTCACACCATACATGACTTCAAACTAGCCTGATATTCACACTATACGTGATTTGATATGTATTCTGATGTTCACACTATACATGACTTGACATCTAGCCTGATATTCACACCATACATGACTTATATCTATACTGATATTCACGCCATACATGACTTGATATATATACTGATATTCACACTATACATGACTTGACATCTAGCCTATTCACACTATGCATGACTTGACATCTAGCCTGATATTCACACTATACATAACTTGACACCTAGCCTGATATGCACGCTATATATTGTTTCACATAGAGCCTGATATTCACACGACACATGATTTGACATTTAGTCTGATATTCACACTATGCATGATTTGAAATCTAGCATGATGTTCACACTATACATGACGACAGCTAGCTTGATATTCACACTTTACTTGACGTGACAGTTGTTTATTCACCCTATAGTTGATTTGACATTTAGCCTGATATTCACACTATACATGACTTGACAGCTAGCTTGATAGTCACACTATACTTAGCGTGACAGTCTGATATTCACATTATACATGACATCTAGTCTGATATTCACACTATACATGATTTGACATCTAGTCGGATATTTACACTATTCATGATTTGACATCTTGTCGGATATTCACACTATACATGATTTGACATCAAGTCTGATATGTCATGCACGACTTGAAATCTAGTCCAATATTCATACTATACATAACTTGACCTCTAGTTTGATATTCACACTATACATGACTTGACAGTTAGTCTGACAGTGGCACCATACATGACTTGACATCTAATCTGATATTCACATTATATATGACGTGACATTTAATAGTCACAAGAGAGTTTCAGAATAGCACCTTCCTGTCAAGAAAATACCATCTTGTAGTGGAACACATTCACTGAAAACATTAACAGTTTGACGTTACTTGTTCGTTTTGGGTATACCATGTGTTTTGATAATCCAAGTTACGAGCAAACATGTCATGTTCATGTTAAAGGTATTTTATCAAGAATAAACGTACTTAGCAGTAGGTGAAATTTGCTGTCCAGTTAAAACACTATTTTATTAGAATAATCGCATATTTCACTTTTGATAGGTCTTACAGTAGAAAATTCTGAATATAAAGTCAATTTCTGACTCTCTTACCCATATTTTGATTGTAGTATACGACGGGGCAGAGTCGTCATAGACTGCACATAATTATGTAATCAGTTTTGTCCATTTTTGCTGACAGGTAGGGGATACATAGTGGTAGAATTCAACAGCAACACACCTTAAAGCACAATGTGAACAACATTAGGCACATTATATTTCAAAACACTGAAGAACATTACCAAGCACAAAATAATAGCTATCCTATTGGCAACTGGGGCAGGTTAAAAACCTATTGACAACCCCTCGTACTTTAATTTGTGTAGTGCCTGTTTGATACCGTGCTCCACTAAATGTGTACTGTCCTACTCACCTCACTGCGAATATAAAAGACTCCATTTCACTTTAGTGAGATTAGCCTATTTTCTGACAGGTATGACATGCTGGCGTTTAATAACTGATGGATCACAATGGCAGTATGGTACGTTAGACATTAATTAGTTCTATTATATCCTAAACAACAATCCAGTAACGTTTGGTCCCTCTCATTGAATGCAAATTATGTTGACTTTTCTTAACACCCAATAACCTACATCTACATGAGAGTCGTTGCAGTGCCGTAAAACATTCGTTCTTTCGTCGTTTTGTTCACTTTAGGATTCGATCCAAGTACCTATTAATCTTGAAATCTGTAACTTAATAACTTAGTTTTTAAGGCCGGTTGCCACTGAGCTTTATCGATTTAGTCATCACACTACACGTAATGTGCTTGATTCATCGAGTTTGTCATCACGCTACACGTAATGTGTTTGATTTCTATAGTTGGTCATCACGCTACACGTAATGTGCTTGATTTATTGAGTTGGTCGTCACACTACACGTAATGTGCTTGATTTATCGAGTTGGTTATCACACTACACGTAAT
>JAULBS010131305.1:0-13390 GCA_032355785.1 Symmetromphalus regularis
ACACCAGTTAGGCGTGCTATACTTGTAAATGTTTGGTGTGTTCAGTAATAGGTCGTCACTGCAGTTTATACACACCAGTTAGGCGTGCTATACTTGTAAATGTTTGGTGTGTTCAGTAATAGGTCGTCACTGCAGTTTATACACACCAATTAGGCAAACATGCATACGCTGCTTATGTTAATTATCATTTACACACAATTGGCCTAGATTACCCATGTTCAAAAGCTTGTCATCTTATTCTTTGCTATAAACATCTCAGAACTGATCAGCTTCATTTTCACATGTTCTGTGAAAATTATAACGGAATTTCAATCAGTTCGTTTGGACTGGCCAGCACGTGTTTCAAAACATCTGTCGTAGAACGTGGATTTATGTTTTAAACGATTCCGGAACGGCAATATAAAGAGCAACATGCCAACAGCTGTTTTCTAAATTTAGCTGTAGTTGATAAAACCAACGTTCCCTGCCTTTCAAATACTGATGAATGAAACGTGGACTTACACACAATTTTGCCTTCTTAATTAGATGTGCAAACTGTTTAGCCTCTGTCTTTGAAATGAAATCCGAGTTTTAAAGCAAGCACTACTTCAAAACTACTCAGCATATTTGAGGTGTAGCAGCTGCACTGCACGTGCTGTGACACACTCAAAATACTTACGCACGTGCGCTCCACCAGATTTTATCTGCATGTATATATGTTTAGTTTTCTCATATCCTGTTTCTAGTGTTTTGAAAATTTAAAAGTTTGCGGGATCATTTTTGTTTCGAAATAGCTTTGTTTGTTTGTTAAGCACTGGATGAATGAACAAAATGTCTAAACCGAATTTCGTATAAAAAAGAAAATAGCCAAGTGGTGTTTTTCTATATGTATTAAATAAACTAAAATAAGTGTAAATATATAATTTTAAAATGTTCTTGTATTTAACGTATTACAACACAACAGCCAATGTGACAAAAGATCTTATTTTATATTTGTGTTTAAAATATGTTCTATCGCCTTAATAAGTGTCACATTTTTCTAAGTTTACATTCTTTTTAATGACACGTCTGATAAACAATTACAGGCTAATTGATGCTTACAAACATGTTGACTTAAAAAACCGCACAGTTTTAAAAGTATCAGATTGCGCAATCAACGTGTAATGGCTTGCAGCCTTGCTATGGAGGTTCTTCCCAGGATGCACATGACAAGCTACCAAGGTCGAATATTAGGTCATATTTTTTAAATATTAAGTATGGGATCTAACACAATTTTTAGTTCAGCATGAGGATCAGCGACATAGTATGAACTGACCTTTAGCCCAGTTGCGTACTTACTCGAGTTGATGTTACACAACTACTCGTGCCTTCGTGCACGTGCTTATGTGAGGAGGTTTGCATGGCAACGACATGGCTCTTTTTTTTTTAAAACTATTTTAAAGTTTAAAGTTATGTATGTTAAATATATTTTAAGTTTTAAAAAAACCTGTCATTAATCTTCAAAATCCATAAATAGCATTTATATCTTGTACAAGCAAGTTTTTAAAATAATTTATTTACAAAACTGATATGAGCAGTTTGGAATTGGACTTTTAAGTTTAACTGTTTAAAATTAATAATAATATGTTTACATTACGGTATCAGGAAAAAGGTAGCACGCTTGGCAGAGATTCCATATGTTTTTGTTTTAATACTAACATGTTCATTCAATGTCAATCCGGAAACAATAAATTTGACCAGACGGTGATCGAACATGACATTTTAATTTGAATACTAAACGACAATATAATTACACTCCCCTTCAAATTATAGCATTTTAATTTAATTAAATAGTTTATGGCAAGAACGTTATTTTTATTATATTTTTTATTTTTGAAGTTCTACTAATTTTCTAATCGAAATATCCTGCTGATATAATGTAAACAAACTTAGCTATATATTATCTAAAAAAAGCATTAAAAAAAACAAAAACAAAAAACTCCAACATTGGTATTCAGTAACAGATTAGGGAATACTGCTTTTCAAACAGACTTATACTCAACCAAAAAAGAAAGTATATATGTTGAAATGTTTTTGTTTCATGGAATGGTCACAATAATATAATGGTCCGGATCCAAAAGTAATGAGAGAATAGAAATAGGTGGAAAACTGGATAATTTTCACGTCCTATCACTCATAAAATGTTATTTTTTAATCGAGAAAAGGGGGGTGCTGACCCCCTGGACCCTCCTGGAACCTCTACTGTGGTCCACTGGTAACAAACATGTACGCAACTTGTGATATTACTGCACACACACACACGCACCTCCTCCTTAACAGTATATGAATGTGGATTGTCGTTGAAGATACACAACAAAACGCCTTGTTCGATAATATTGCTTGGAATCATTCTTTATAAGGGTTTTCGTCTTTTCCTTATACTTCTTCTTCGCCTCTCAAATCATGCCTTAGATTTCCATGTGTGTTCTTACTAGATCTCAGTGACGATGGAACCGGGAGGCTGTGGATCTTCAGTCCCCCCCCCCGCCCCCCACCCCACTTTGATAACGTCCATAAATATGTTTCTTATTTATCATTGAATTATTCACCTGCAAATTCTATGTTAAGAAACAGGAGCAGCTCCCCCCACCCATATTGAATTCGTTCCATCCCCCCCTGGATCTCAAACGTTTTTATGAGAAGTTCAAAATGAGGTATATATTTTTCTTCCTATTGCCTCTTCAACTATTTATGACCAATGTTTTTTTTTCTTTACATACACAAGAAAACGAACCAAATACCCAACATATTTTATATACAGTGGGTCATAAAAAAATGACTTGTTTATAATCATATCAATTTTATATGATTCTCTACATTATGGAATAGCAATTAAAGGTAATATTATCAAAACACTGGTCGTAAACACTGATCGACAACTACGTCACACATTCCTGATTGTGTTGAAGAGACAATGTCACCGTGATCTGTATGCAGAGTTCAGGTTCGTGCTGTGGCATTCCTCTATCTGGCTGAATGGAACAGAATTACAGGTAAACACAGGTAAACCTGTATGCCTGTAATTACCGCCTTGGGTGGACTGACATGTCAACAAGTATGTCGGTATGAGATAATTAGCTACCGCTGTTCAGCTAGATATGTTTTTATTATTATTTTACTGGTGTCAGCTTAAGTTGGTTACTCTATACAGCGATATGTCATGACGTATTGATGTAGTGAATGTAATCAACTCTGAGCTGAGGTGGGTCATCATACTAGACTATTTCCCAATTTACCCATTTGGAGAAATGCATATAAACCCATGGCAGCTGATAAAAAATAGTAGCCGATGCAATCTCGGCGGGTTTCTTTTTTTAAAGTGATAATTGATAAGTGATGTATTCATATAGTTATTGTATTCAATATTACATAGCAGGGGTGCATCTACAACCAGGAAAAGATATTTTTGGCCATTTTAAAAAGATATGATATATAACAATATTAGCAATCTATCAGTAACAGCGTTTTTCTATTGACCATTTGTCTCAAACACTGAGTCATCTAACAGCTGATACTTGTGGTAAAGTGTCATTGAATATACATTAAGCTTCATTGCTGATAATATTAAATGGTGGCTTATACTTCGCGAGCGGGTTTTTTCTGTAGACCATATGTGCCGAATATATATCCTTTAACCTAATAGTCACTGATCAACCAGTCCTGCTTCGTCATTAAACGGAAGTTCTTTTTCTGCTTCACGAGAATATTACAGTGGCCCTGTCTCTAAGCAACACAAAATATGTCATCAAAGAGCATCATCTTGGATATCACAATCTGAGATTATTTCTTCAGTTACTACAGTTTTCATTTAGTATTTGTTGCAAAAGTTGTAATTAATAAAACAAAAATCTTTCAATATCGTATTTAAAAAAGAGAAAACATCACCTCCCCCACCCACCCCCCTCCGCTTAAAAAAAAACAAAAACAAAAAAACAAACCCAATTACAACATTAAAGGTAATTTATTCTTACATTACAAACGAAATAACAACAGAGTAAATATTAGGCTGACCATAATTATTTAGAGATATCACTTCTTTTTTTTTAGAAAAAGTACCAAAAAGCTTTTTGTTAATTGCGCTAAGCACAGATGGGAACATAAATTTGCCCTGTAAACGAAGTGAAATATTTATTGGATAATTGTAAAACGCCTCTGTATAAACCTCTATCATATCTGGATGATCCCATTCTGTTTTAGAGCCAGACAGTTATCAAGCACTACCTTAACACACGTGCACGACATTCAGTTGTAAGGGCCAAGTGCTGTGCTTATGACGGAAGGTATCTGTGGACAGGATACGCTCGCTTTTCGGGAACACTTGCATCAGTTAGTCATGTGTTCTAACGTCACACTTCTGCACATTATCCCTTGAAATCTACCTTGTGCCAAGATACGGTTTTGAATAAGACAGCTGTTTCGGATCTAACCATGTTTTATGTTCAGAAACATGCAATATACAGCAAATGTGCGAGAGACTGTTCTTGTGGATCAAAGAATCGCTGTTAAAATAGTGACAATATCAGAAATGTTTCCCACTGTTTGCATGCTTTCTGTTGAAAAAGGTCGTCAAAACGTGATATTATCTCCTTTTGATAGAAGACCTCCGTCATTTTGACACCACAAACCAAACATAAGTTGTTCTTTCTTTAGTGTACTCTGCTCTTATTGGTGATGATTACTGTAAATCTCCTACGATTGTACATATTTAAGGCGTGAAAGAGGATTTAAATCCGACACAAGTCACAGTATCTTCCTTTATCTGGTACCAGGTGATAGTTAACAGCTATCTTGTATTCCTGCGTCATGTAATTCACATTGCTAGCATTCCACGCATTTTTCTCTTGTATTCAAACATAAAATCTCAGACACGTGGAGGTCACGCGCTAGATATGTCATTTACCTGTTTGTGGCACATTTTCGTTTTGAGTTCATTGTTATATTAGCATTTCATCAACTTTGCTACAATTCAAGTTTATATTGACACTCGTGTTTAAGACGTTTTTGTCGGTTTTTAACTATTATATTTACCCCCAGCATACTAGGTGTGTGTGTATGTGTGTGCGTGTGTAGGTGTGTATGTGTATGTGTGCGTGCATGTGTGTGTGCATGTTGAAGATGGATTATTAATAACATACTGTGATTTGTGTGTGTGATGCCTCGTAAAAGCGACTAGTTTATTTTATTTTGTCAGTAAGGATACTATTATATAATCAAAACTATTTCGCTATAAGATTGTATTAAAGATGAACTGAATATTGGGCGATAATTTTTTTAAGGAATATGGAGTTAACATTATAATTATGTTGGATTTGTTGGGAAATTAAATTCTTTTTTTAAACGTATACTAAGAACAGAACCTACCTCAGGATGTTTCGGGACCTGTGTAGGTATACTCTACGAGTACCACAAGACACAAGTCAAATTGTTTTTCATTGCTAATCATTTTATTTTAGCAGATCTGTGAAATTTCCGGGCCATCTAAGTTGCGGGCCGCACGGTTCGCACATCCATAATGCTGGCACTGATTATAGATATGATTATAGGAAATTAATCTGGCATCATGTAGGGCTTGCTTAGTTCTATCGTAATCGTGTTTTCTTTTGTTAATTAGTGTTCACACAAACATTTTACATTAATATTGCATTTCATAATATAATTAAAATAAGATGTACAATTATATTTAATGTCATTTGCTGGAAGTTTACAAATATGCTTGATTTTGCAAAAGTAACAAACAATTTTTAAACAAAAAGATGTATTAGAACATAAATCTTTTGAGCAACAGAAGTGAAACTGTGGCGCCTCACATTAGTATAATAATTAAGTTTAATTACAGCAATGGAGCGCGGGAAAGTGAACAAATTAAGTTCCATTAAAACGTGCCCTCTTTATTTTATTATCTTGATGTCAACGCTGATTTGAGAGTTAGTTTAGGCAATGCTGAAAGAGAATAAATCTCATTACGACAAAACTAGACCGTTCATTCATAACTGTAGATCAGAATGGCAGATAGTAGACTGTTAACCCTGTACATGGTTTTAATGAGTTGCGTCTCCTTTCAGCCTCATGGAACTGATGGAAGTAAAGCTATTTTCAACTTTAAGGAGGATGGGGGTCGTAAACGATGACACAAGGTTTAAAAGAGCCTAATCAGTAAATTAAAGAAATTTCGGTTAACATGTATATGCTCGGTAAATAGGGTCAGAGACCAATACAGGTTCTCAGTGGTGAGTCAACTCTCAGTTTTCACGACTCCAACCAACAAGCCATGTTCACGTACTACAAAGAACTCAAATCTACAACTAAGTAATATTAGCTTTATGACTTTCTTTAAGAACTTGTCTTATTTGAAAGAAATATATTTTATGTGCATCATGTTTGTGGCTTTGCGTTCGTTTGGCGAGCATGGGCTCATTTTTAAGTAACCAAACTCGACGTTATCGCAGCCAATCAGTATTTAAACACAACCGTTACTCGGCTCTTGAGGAAACTTGACACGAGAAGTAACAGTTTGGTTTAAATGTAAACTGCGCTCTTATCTATCACGTAACTGTAGCTGGTGTGTGGGGTGGGGGAGAGTGGGTATGCGTGTGTGCGTGCGTGGGTGTTTATGTTAGAGAGAATGTGTCGGAGACATATCGACCTAAAGTTTGTATTACATTTGATGAGGTCATCACGTCATTTTCGAAACCTCGGGATGTTGATAGACTCAGCCGTGGATGCAGGATTTCTGAAAGGAGAGTCCAAATTTGATGGGCAATGGTTAATTTCCACGTCATTCCACTCGTAAAATGTAAAAAAAAATTAATACGAGAAAAGGGGGTGGGGAGTCCGGATCCGTGATTTGTGGCGGATCTGGTGTCCAGGTGCACGCCCCCCCCCCTTATATTTTGCAATTTAAATAACATTTAAAAAAATTACTATTAATTTGTTTTAACATTAAAGAATCCGAGGAATCAGCATCACATTATTGATCCTACCTCCCCCACCCCCAAGGATTTTCAGAATCCTCCACTGATGATGTTGAAGTGAATAAGAGTACCATGAATCTTCATTGATTTGTTTTAGTTATAATTTAACCTGTCCAGTAATGTAATGTATTTTAATAATGATAAATACCAATACAACCACATTCTTTTCACTTCCTCATACTAGTAGTTGAGCGGGATGTAACGGTAGCGTGTCCACTTGTAAAGCGGTATGTCATCGGATCGATCCTTCTCAGTGGACCCACTGGCAGTTTGGGCTATGTTCCGTTCCAACCAGTGGTTCACAACTGGTTCATCAATGACCGTGGCATGTGCTGTCCTGTTTGTGGGACAGTGCATATAAAAGACCCTTGCTGCTTATCGAAAAGAATAGCCAATAGCCGATGATAAGATAATAATCAATGTGCTCAAGAGGTGTCGTTAAATAAAATACTTTTGATACCAGTATTTCTTTATTAGCGATTTTATGAGGACTGCCACCAAAAACTGCCATTTTGAATTCTAAAATTATTACAAAAGAACAACAACACCGAGCAATTGAGGAATGACAGCAATAGAAAGAAGATCGATATTGAGGCTGTGTGATGCACGTTGCAGTAGGACTCTCAAGAAATGAAAAACAAACACATAGTTGTGCCCCCTTCGATGTACCAGTATGATGATATTTTGAATGGTGTCTCAATATAGGTATTTGAGTCATTTGTGTTCAAATGGTTAGTCATGCGATTAATTAGTTGAATATAAATCTTAAAGAGAAATTATATGCTTGAAAAATAAAGATTTGACCAAGACGCTTTTAGGTTGGGGTTTAATAGTGTTGGTTATGTTTGGCGTTTCGGTAAAATCAAATGAATTCTTCATTGTTTTGCCCCCACCCCCCACCTCAACCCCCCACCCCAAAAAGAGATAAATGTAATATCCTATATTGTTCCTTAATTTGTTTAAAATGAAATCTGAAATAACATTTTTCTGCAAATTGGGTGAAATGTGTCTAAAATTTTAAACGTTACTGCCTTTGACATGGAAAAAAGTTTATTTTGAGAAAAAAGGAACATCTGTATCTTCAAACAAAGCTAATCAAGTTCTGGAAGTATATTTATTGTAACACACACGTATATAGACATACACACACATAAAGAGAGTAAGACAAAAACAGCTAAATATAGAGTGATATAAACATAGAGTAAGAGGTAGAGGAAAAGGGAGAGAAATGAGAAGTGTGGAGGTAAGAGAGAAAAATTGAAAGGAGAAAGAGAAAGGGAGTGAGAGGAGGAAGAGAAGGAAGAGGGAGAGAGAAAGATAGATGAGAAAGGAAGAACATGGGGAAAGAAAGGGGAGAAAGAGGGAGAGAGACGAAGAGTGGGACAGAGGACTGAAATAGAGAGAGAGAGATATATGAAATGAGAGACAAGGAGAGAAATGATTGAAAGAGAGATTAAAAGATATATGCATGTTTTGTACATCTGTTTTGTTTCTATTTCTATTTTCAATACGCGCTGTAATTGTGCAGTCACGTGTTGGGCGATTAGTGCTTTTTATCATTCTATTTGTTGATTGTGTATTTGTAAACAAACCTTTCTTGTCTATCTTTTTCTATTTGCGGCTAGTTCTGTAAGTGCTAGAACATATGTCTAAGCAGCAGCAGAAAGCGTGGGTGTGTTTTGGTGAACTATTTCAGTACTGCGGGCGTACTACAGCAACTTGTGCGGGGAAAATTAAAGCGATAATTACAAATCCACGCCTTTTATCTCATGACTCACCATTACTCATACGGGGAGCACTTCTGTCCATGCAGATTATCTTCTGTTAGACCAGTAATCCTAATATGCCATCAGAAGAAAAGAAATGAAAACTATCCAAATTGTGTCATTATTTGGTCTTTGTTGCCAAAGATTGAAATTATAAGACTTTCGTGAAAGAAAAACGCATTGATTTATAGTACTGATGGTGTATGCCTTGACATCATCTGTTATATTGTAAATGAACTTTTGTTCAAGTGGATATCTTAATTTAAATTCTTAACTGGTCTACATAACTAATTAACTTTTATCTGATGACTCACCATTACACATACTGGGAAAACTTCTGCTCATTCAGATTATCTTGTGTTAGACTGAGATCAGGATTCAACAGTGACTAGTACTTGAGATATTGTCGACTGTAAATATAACAGTCAGACCTAGATTTGTTCTGGTAAAATCACTAATAACATTTCTGATAGTACCCTGAACAACATGATATCTCTCATATAATGAATCACGAGATATGCATCAGATCCTATCTTAGTTCATTGACTATATAGCAAACTTTAGTTATCAGTAATAGTTTCAATAATATTACGTGTTTTCAGTACATGAATCCTATAACCAGCATAAAATGGCACCGCCAGAAAGATACTCTACTTCCGTGAGCATCTTGTCTCATTACTTAAAATATAAACTTACCTTAGACTCGGTTTTCTTTAGCGATACAATAACGATTTTGTCGTTCAGATTTCCTTATAATACATATTATTTGTGGCCAGGGCATGTCCAAAAACTTAAGGGGTTGGGAGTGTTTTTGCCTGTACATAGTGTAAATAATGTGACGTTCGCTTGTAAATAATGTATATAATATAGTAGTAATGTAAATAAGAGAAGTCTGTAAAAAGTGTATATATTGTCAAATAAGAAAAATGTAAATAAATATTTAATGTAATTTCATTGTTGTGTATTCTTTCTTGGCATTAATCAGCATTATAACATGTTCTAAAGCAGTAATTCCCAACTTTTTTCCGCTCTCAAATCACTTAGGATATTTTACAAATCTCCGAGGACACCCACATCTGCATTTACTGTTTAGTCAGATTTACCTTTGACTTCGCGGACCCACCCCCGTTCCTCCAATTGTTTTTCGTGGAACCCACGTTGTGAAACACTAAAGTACTTAAACGTTACTATGTGTAGAAACCACATGTTGGAAAGTATAAACGATAATTTTTATCGCTTACTTTCTACACGAACACCAGTGTCACTTTGAATCTAAGAGAAATGATCAAGGTATAAAAATGAAGTGGGAAATTACAAAGAACGAAACGATTAATCCTTGGCTCTTAATTGCAAAGCTGTTTTATTTATTATCTAAGTACGACCTTTAAAATAATAAGGGCACTATAACCTTTCTTATCCATTTATATTTTTAGAGTAGACGTCTAATAAATTTAGTATTGTCACGCAAATTGTTGTGTCTTTTCTAAAGGTTATCGCCAGGCTTAAAGATTTAGACATGTGTTATGTTTTACTAATTATAGTGACACCCTTAATTGAGATAAATGCGTTGTAGGAGCACCTGAAGGCAATAAATGCTATCAGATATTAAGCGCGCTAGGTTGGCTGATAAGGGTATTATCAACTTGGAGTCATCTGGGGCAAGGCAAAGTGTTGATATGAAGAAGGACACAATGGTAAATAACCACCAGGAGAGTTGAGATGACCTTCACAGCAAATGCAGAGGTGTTGGTACACATACACTGTAAGAAAACTGGAAAACTGCCGGCTATCCTGAGCCCGAGATAATCATCCAAAAAACTGCGTAGTTAAAGAAATTGCAAAGAAACTGCGCAATAAAAAGAGGTGATGATAGGGTAAGAACGCCTTGACACAGATAATCTCTTTAATATGAAGCTTTCTTCCATGTTAGTTCAAAAATAGAACAACCGTTCGAGTTAAACTCATCTGAAACTACTTCAGAACACGCACCTACTACTAACCTTTTTTCTCCATTTTGGATTCAGTTCGAGTTGACCCCAAAGTGTTTTTTTTCTCCCCTGTAGTATCAAAGCGAGAATACTACCTCCATCCCATCCATATATCTTATTTATTTATTATTTATTATAAACTGTCTTGCAAATATGACTGGTAGCCCTATAGAGAAGTGTACTTTGAAAAATAGCGTTAAAATAATTAATCTGGACTAATCTTGAAACTGATTTTCCACCCAATTATACTACCGAGATTGAATCATGTATTACCGAGACTGAATCGTGTACTACCGAGACTGAATCGTGTACTATCGAGACTGAATCGTATACTATCGAGACTGAATCGTGTACTATCGAGACTGAATCGTGTACTATCGAGACTGAATCGTGTAATACCGATATTGAATCGTGCACTTCCGAGACTGAATCGTGTACTACCAAGATTGAATCGTGTACTACCGAAACTGAATCGTGCACTACCGATATTGAATCGTGTACTACCGAGACTGAATAGTGTAATACCGATATTGAATCATGTACTACCGAGACTGAATCATGTACTACCGAAACTGAATCGTGTACTACCGAGATTGAATTGTGTACTACTGGAATTGAATCGTGCACTACCGATATTGAATCGTGAACTACCGAGACTGAATCGTGTAATACCGATATTGAATCGTGCACTACCGAGACTGAATCGTGTACTACCGAGATTGAATTGTGTACTACCGAAACTAAATCATGTACTACCGAGATTGAATCGTGTATTACTGAGACTGAATCGTGCACTACCGATATTGAATCGTGTACTACCGAGACTGAATCGTAAATTACCGAGATTGAATCGTGCACTACCAATATTGAATCGTGTACTACCGAGACAGAATCGTGTAATACCGATATTGAATCGTGTACTACCGAGACTGAATCGTATATTACCGAGATTGAATCGTGCACTACCAATACTGAATCGTGTACTACCGAGACAGAATCGTGTAATACCGATATTGAATCGGGCACTACCGAGACTTATTTCGTGTACTATCGAGACTGAATCGTATACTACCGAAACTGAATCGTGTACTACCGAGATTGAATCGTGTACTACCGAAACTGAATCGTGTACTACCGAGATTGAATCGTGTATTACTGAGATTGAATCGTGCACTACCGATATTGAATCGTGTACTACCGAGACTGAATCGTGTGCTACCGAGATTGAATCGTGTACTACCGAAACTGAATCGTGTACTACCGAGATTGAATCGTGTATTACTGAGATTTAATCGTGTACTACCGAGACTGAATCGTGTGCTACCGAGATTGAATCGTGTACTACCGAGACTGAATCGTGTACTACCGACACTGAATCGTGTACTACCGCGATTGAATCATGTACTACCGAGACTGAATCGAATACTACCGAGATTGAATCGTGTACTACCGCGATTGAATCGTATACTACCGAGACTGAATCGCATACTACCGAGATTGAATCATGTACTACCGAGATTGAATTGTGTACTACCGAGATTGAATCGTGTACTACCGAGATTGAATCGTATACTACCGAGACTGAATCGTATACTACCGAGATTGAATCATGTACTACCGAGATTGAATCGAATACTACCGAGATTGAATCGTATACCACCGAGATTGAATCGTATACTACCGAGACTGAATCGCATACTACCGAGATTGAATCGTGTATTCCCGTACGTTACGAGATTCCATTGAGAACACGAAAAAGATTTATTGGAAACATCATTAGTGAGCCAAGCATTACGTCGCGCTTTACGCATAGTAATTTATGACACAGCTTTTCGTAGATGTTAGATAAACACGCTAACAAAAATAACCAACACCTGGGGGATGTTTTGCCATTTTAAGGGTAGCGTGGGACTAGAATACACGGCAGTTAAAGTGGAGTCGAGTGGCTTCCTTCATGCTGGGACACTTCGATGGGATATTCTGCACTAAGTGCATTTCGATTAAGAATAATCAGATGAATGTCTAATAGAAAAAATAACTCCCAGGTGAGAAATACGCGCCAGAGAAAGTTTACAAACGTAAATGAAATCACACACAAGAGGAACACATGGTGAGAAAGGCATAGGAAAATTTCAACTTGGGAAACATTCACCAATATAGAACACACGCTGTAAAAGAAATGTGTAGTAGATTAATTTTAACTTGGGCAAAACATTTGATCTATGCACTTCATAAACGAGTATTTATAACATTGAGCTTATCATTATTTTTATCACCCGCATATAAGCACATGAACTTAGCTAGCAGGTGTAACAAAAAAGAAAACATCCAGCCAGGTACAGTTCGGTAACAGGGTCAGGCCAGATGAGAAATGTAGGTCCCCATTTCAAACTACTCATTAAGTATTTTTGTAATCAGTACTAAATACCAGGAGGAGTAGGCCCTCTCAAAATCATAGGCCCAAGCCAACTGACCCATATGACCCACACGCTCTTGTGGCCTGCTTCCAGCTAAACTGTTGCAGATGTAGCAATGTAGTACCTGTGTATGTGTATTGCTTCCATAAACTGGTACGCTACTTATATTAGTATTATAAAACACAGGCCTGTATGAGCCGGGGGGAGGGGGTGCGGGGGGGGAGGGCTGG